>JAVQKC010026341.1:0-12055 GCA_036025475.1 Philypnodon macrostomus | reverse complement strand
TGGGAGGTCAGGTATATTTGACAGCCTCTAACTTGCACATACTTTGCCCGATTAGGCCCAAACCTGAAATACCTAATTACCCCCAGGCCCTGAACACATCTGACTAATATGATGGCAGTTACCTCTATAGCGCCCCCTATAAGATTTGGCAAAAAACACGTCACATAATTTTTTGATCCAGACAAATCAAAAAAGTCAAATAGACCCTTCCCATGTTTGTCATGGTTTGGGGGCAGGGCCCCTTAGTTGCTCGTTAACAATATAAAAACCCTTAGAAATCACATATTGTCTGATTAAGGTCCCGTTAGTGCCAGTTGTAGCAGACGTATGGGGGAGTTTCGTCGATATACACCTTGCTGTCGGGGACGACAGTGTGCGTTTGTACAATGACAGCACTACATTTAAGTGCTAATTTCTTTACTTTGTCTGTCTACTTTTGATTTTAGTTGTCAAGGATGCCAGAGACAATCTTATTCATTGTACTGAACTTTCCTCAAACAGCTAACCACTAATATGCATAAATGAAGCATTGCATTGAAATTGCTAGTTTTGTTTGTAGGTGCTTGGGACAGAAGGTTACACAACACTGTTTACTAAGGGACAACCTTGCTGCTGATTCTTGCTTTTACATTTTTTTTAATATAAAGTAGTTACTAAAACATACTGAAGATTGTGTTGGCCTTACAGTATTTCTGAAGATAAGGTTCCAGCCATCAAATGGGATGTTGAGAGGATCCCATTGCACCTCCACAGACGACTCCCGAACAGACTTAAACTTCAGTCCCTCTGGCTCCGGAAGGTCTGGAAGGATAAAGTTATGTAATTTTAGCACAGCAGGTAAAAGGCAAATAACCTAGACACTATACTGATAACAGAAATTTAATATTAGATTTGTATTTTTATGCAGAAATATTAAATTGTACATGGGTTGATGAATGAACATGAACCAGCCGCTGCACTTACGTGTCTCCACTCTGGCGCTAACAGGGATACTCTTCTGGTTGTTGAGAATGGCGTAGACACTGATCAGATACTCTATTCCTGGTTCCAGCTCTCGGATGGTGGCCTTCTTCTCATCTCCAGGCACTCTCAAGTCCATCTCCAGACCCCCGACAGCCGTGGGCACGTAGGTGATCAAATACTCGGTCACTCGCATCTCATTCTCCCATGAAAGGTCCACCGTTTCTGCATTCACCTCAATCACAGTCAGGTCCTTGGGTGGAGATACTATGGGGAGACAAAACATTAGGAAAATGTCATTAAAAACTCTTGACACTATTTGCAAACCATTATTGTTGCTATCATTTTTATTATGGTTTAAACAATCATCTTTCTGACATATTGCGCTTGTTTATTCTCCGGTTCACCAGGCAAGATGATTAAGTGTCACTTGGCCACAATCCTTGCCTCTCATCCAAGACATTTCAAAACACAAGCTTTTGAAACCAGCCATGTTACTATTTTTCCATTTGATTTTGCATAAACCCCATATCCATATAAACCTGATTATGAATCTTCCATAAAGTCACAGTAATTGGAAATAAAACAGTCATCAGTCACTATTACATACATGTGATGAGCCGCATTTTTCATTCTTGCCACAGATTTAAACATAGAGCCAGTTTATACCATGAAATTATATGTTTAGAATAGGATTTATTTCAGCATATGCATATGTTAGAGCCTAAGGCAATAATATGTACTATAGACCTGGGGTTTGCAAAGTGGGGATCGCAAGATGATTTACAGAAATGATTTATGTTTATTATAATGTTGATCATAGTTATTGTATGTGTATTTCAAAATAGACCATGCATCACACCTTCATTAAAAACAGTTTTATATACAGAAGGCCTATTTTTGCCCTGTACACATTTGGATTTTTTATCGCATTCTGGGGACAGAGGGTCCCAAGGCTTTCTTTCCATTATTTTGGAGGTCCCAGTCTGAAAGGTTTGGGAACCCCTGCTATAGGCTACTGACTGAATGTACCATTGTCAATGCCAAGTTTAAAGTAGTAGCTCGAGTACAGAATGCCTTGGCTATGAGATTTGTTTTTTCCAAAGCTACATTGATGCAATTTTTGGCCTGCTAGCATAGTTCTAATTCTCTCGTCATATCTCTAAAACACTGTCCAGAAAAGTTAAAGCAATGTAACTAGTTCTCAGGATATGAGAAGTGACTCATCAATGACAATTACATTAACAAAAGAAGATGTTGTTTATGCTTGTCCACTGTTTTATTTCGCTGCACCGGTGTTCTCAATTAAAAATTAATTAGGCTTACACACTTGTCGAAAAATGTATTAGCATGCATTAACCACACTGCTAAGACTTTGTCTACAGCAGCTTTGGTGCTATTGCTAGCCCGTCAGAATACTAAACCTCTGCAAAGTTGCAAGTAACTAAATGTTTTTTTTAATTTTTAATTAGTAATTTCATTAATTTGGTGTTCATTTTTAGCTATTATCAGTCTGCCTATGGTGGCAACTTACACTTTCACTATTTTTCAATAAGGCTTTGTCCACATGGAGACAAAAACGTACAGTATCATTTCAAAACCGTCGGCATCGATTTAGAAAATCCACATGGTACACGCAGCACCATCGAAATGCTGTAGTGTGTATGCCGTGCACATTGGCCGTGACACTGTAAGGAGTGACTGAGGAGGGGCCACAACGATATTGTTTCAGAAAATAAATATATTGCTCATAAACACGGAACCAGCATTTGAAATCTTTCCGCTCTGGGACCCGGTTTCAAAAATATACATTTTCGGGCTCCCAAAAATGCCGGATCTGTGTGGATGAAACAGCCAGTACGATTAAATACTTTAGCGGATACGCCTACGCTCTCTGTGTGGACAGGGCCTAAATTTACTAGAATTATAGCCGATATATCTCTAAAACAATTTACACGTCCTTTTTGAAAGAGACCCTTGCTTGAAAAAAAAATGTTATATGTGTCAAAACTCAGGTTTTTGAAAATTTCTGTTTTCTTTTCTTACCTTCCGAGCAGTCTTCTCCGATGTATCCCTCATCGCAAATGCACACTCCATTCTCACAGCGGCCCTGGTTCTGGCAGTTTCCAGGGCAGGTCAGAACTGAGCAATCATGTCCTGTGAATCCTTCAAAACACACACATGTCCCATCTACACAATACCCCCTGTCCAAGCAGTTATTGGGACATGTCTTCTCACCGCAGTCCTCTCCAGCGTACCCCTTTTTGCAAACGCATTGTCCATTGACACATCGCCCACGGTCATTGCAGTTGTTCGGACAGGTAAGCTCACTGCAATCTTTACCTGTGAATCCTAGAAAGCATACACACTTGCCGTCTACACATTCCCCACGTCCTAGACAATCTTTGGGGCAAGTTTTGATGCTACAGTCCTCCCCGGCGTACCCCTTGTCGCATACGCATTTCCCATTGACGCATCTGCCACGATCTTGGCAGTTATTGGGGCATGAAATTTCACTACAATCATCGCCTTCAAACCCGAAATCGCACATGCACTCTCCGTTGATGCACTGACCTCGGTTGCTGCAATTGTCTGGGCAAGATAAAATTGAGCAGTCGTTGCCTTCAAATCCGGGATCACAAATGCATTTTCCGTTAAAGCAGTGGCCTCTTTCGTTGCAATTGTTGGGACAAGTAAGTTTGGAACAGTCCTCCCCGATATAGCCGGTTTGGCAAATGCATTGTCCATTGACGCACATACCGCGGCTGTTGCAGTTTCCCGGGCAAGTTAATTCTCCACAATCTTCTCCGGTGAAGCCCTCGTCGCAATAGCATGTACCGTTAATGCAACGCCCACGATCGTAGCAATCGTTGGGGCAAATCAATTCGGAGCAATCAAAACCGGTCCAAGGTTCGTCACAAACGCATTCATCTTCAACACACTTCCCGCGGCCCAGGCAGTTGTTGAGGCAGTTGGTTTGAGAGCAGTCTTGTCCGATGAATCCATCCTCGCAAAGACAAGAACCTTCAACGCAATGGCCGTAATCTCCACAGTCCAGCAAACAGAGCTCGATACCGCAGTCGTCCCCTCCGAAACCGTCAAAGCATTCGCATTTGCCATCCACGCAGCGGCCCTGGTCTTGGCAGTCGTTTGGACATTCGGGTTCCGTGCAGTTGGGACCCCTCCATCCGGGTTCACAGACACAGCTACAAGTCTCTGCACTCCAATTTCCACGGCCGTTACAGTAAGGTTTAGTGGACACCTCACCTGAAAAAGAACAAGAAGGAGAAATGTTTCAAAAACACAATCAGGGTTAACTATCAATCATGGGGAGAACAAACTCCACGAGAATGGAACCTGGGGCCCTCTTTCCGTGAGGCAAGAGTGCTAACCTTTGTGCTATACCATGCCGCTCAGTGGGGGTTCTAAGCATGTTAGGTGAATTTGTGACTCTAAATGGTCCCTGGCGAACAAATGTATGTGAAGTGTTGTCTGAGTATGCCCATAGTTGCTGGAATAGGCCCCAGTCATCTGCGATTGTTGAAATAACCATAAAATAAGCTGAAGAAAATGAATCAATGAATGTATGTATTGTATGAGAAAGAAGTATCCCTATGTTGCGAGTCAGTATTTAAACAGTAACACAGAAACACCAGCTCATTTATTTGCCCAACAATAAATCCTTCCCATAGCTTGTAAAATGAGCCCCTTTTCCACCTGTGTTTTCTGTCACAGTTTAGAACCTGAAACCTCCAGTAAATTGTGGTTCGGGAACCATACAGTCAGATTCTGGTGTGACAAGAACAGATGGCTAAAGATTTTCCGAGTAAAGAATATGTGTCCATGCTTCCAACTGTAACTAGAACTAGAAGTGTAGCAAATGTTTTTTTCATGCAATACAAAAAGTTGAAGAGGCAGGATAAAACAGCGGATAGACAAAGGTATGTTTGTGTGGCTATACTGGGTCTAATGAGTATATATAAAATGACGTGTGAAAAAGTACCTGTTACTGGAGTTCCACAACAACCTGCCCCACTCCCACACTGCTCCCTGAGGGTCGACAGCTCCGACTCCAGCATCTCCAGTCGATTCAGGATGTCCTTTAGATCCGGAAGATGGTTATCGCATCCACACGCCTGTTTAGGAATGTTGATACGATGGGTAAAAACAATCTGATTTTCTCCATCTAACGTGTGCTCCATGTGCTCTGAATTGGGCATATCCATGGGTTCACTCTTGTGCTTAGGTTCTGTGCCACCGGGAGACTCTAGGTCCACAGAGCAAAGAGATGTTGATGGGACATTGATGTTATAGACATGGTTAAAGACTACAGGTTGGTCTGGGTGGGGGAGAGTCAGGTTTTCTTGGCTCTTTTGGGGCATCAAAGTCTCTCTGCGATGGCGGATGACCTTTTTGACCAGGCCGGCATTGGAGAGCTGAAGTAAGATGGCTGTCATTGCAAGGACTAGAAGTAATAGTTTGACGACCCCCATGATGTCACCTCCTTGGATTGGGTCTTCTCAGGAAGCGGCAACAGGATGGAAGGTTACCAAATTTAGTTTTCTGTTCTTTAGTCCTAGAAAGATAATAAAAATGTACAGGTAAATAAAGTGTCCAGTTGAATAAGACAATGAACAGAAGACCAACAAATCAAATAAAACATTTACAGGCGTGTTAGAACCATATATTGCAAGGTTAAAAGGCAGTTCACACCTTTCTATCAGAACCAGCATCAACATCTTCAGCAAAGTGAGCTACAGTAGCTTGGAGGATGACACAGGCCAGCCTTCACTCCCCACCTCAGCTGTTGCTCCTGATCTACTTTTAATTATTTGGACCACTGGTACTGACCCCTGCAAACTGGGAACACCCCACAAGAGCTACAGTTTACACTTGGCCATTATTCCTGCTTCTAACATCAACATGGAGAACAAAAGAATCACAGAATCAGAATAGCTTGGTCTTCACAATATGCTTGATTAGTGCGATTCTTGTTGTTTCTTTGTACTGAATGTTTTCCCAGTTCAGCTTTACCGTTTTTCAAAACTCCTTTAAAAACTTTGACTCATAACAGTTTTTTTTAGTTACCACAATATCCTTTTGCAACTCATCCATCTACTGTAGTTTCCCTTCTTTGCCCTTGCATTGCAGGGGTTGAATCAGCAACATGGTCTCCTGCAAACATTGCTGTACATGTCTGTGCCGTGAAATATAACAGTATCTCACTATAAAAGCAATTAACCTTCTTGTGTCGCCATGAACAAAAGAACACAGCACCTCCATCCACCCTTGGTGCAGTTTCTGACCCATTTTTCTCCTCTTTGGTCTCACAGGAGGGCAAAAACACAGATCCACTTTGCAAGATGACATTGGGGCATTCTTTTCACAATAGGTTGATGATGTCTTATGGGGCAGAAGCTAGTAATTTTGTGTAGGTTAAACTTTTTAAAGATAGAAATGTCCAAACCAGAAAATCCACAAATGTTGTACCAGATTATTATGATTATTATATCGGCTAAACAACGATATTATGTAATCAAGTTGGTCCGCGTCCGCAGATCCTAGCTGTGAACGCGATAACTCAAAAACGAATTGCTGGATCAGTTTCAACATTTGCACACAGGTACATACCATACAGACGCCGAACTGTATTGATTTCGTGTACTTCTACGATGAATATTAATTAAGTAATTAATTAATTACGGTCCAAAACTGTGAACGCAATAACTCAAAGTCTTTGCTGGATCTTTTTCAACTGTTGCACACAGGTACATATCATGTAGATGCAGAACTGGATTGAGTTTGGTACATCTTCGATTAATGACAATTCAATAATTAAATTAAGGCCCAGACGCACATTTATTGAGCCAATAATCCTGCTGAACATAAACGAAATTGCTTGAAATTTGGCACAATGATCCGGCCTAGTGTATACTTAATGTACATAGGCACTTTACAGAGGTCAAATAAAGAATGCCTCTATAGCGATTTATGGCCCCACCTCACAACAAACAGGAAGTTGGCCATTTTGAATTTAATTTGGGAGGTCAGATATATTTGACAGCCTCTAACTTGCACATACTTTGCCCGATTAGGCTCTAACCTGAAATACCAATTACCCCCCGGCCCTGAACACATCTGACCAATATGATGGCAGTTACCTCTATAGCGCCCCCTATAGACTGAAAGAACAATGTAGTTTTGGGGAAATTTACAAAATTTCTCAAAAATCATCCTTCACATAAAAAAAGACAAATAGACCCTTCCCATGTTTGTCATGGTAATTACTTGTTAACAATATAAAAACCCTTAGAAATCACACAATGTCTGATTAAGGTGCCCGTTGGTGCCAGTTGTTGCAGATGTATGGGGCAGACGTATGGGGCCATTTCGCTGATTTACACCTTGCTGTCGGGGCCTACTAGTCTACTGGCCCAGACAATATCACAACTTTGTTTGGTTATAGCGAAAACATAATTTTATGCAGACATAAACATGAAGTTTTCCCAGTTTATGCCAGTTTATGCCAGTTTTTGTTTCATGCCAATAGGCAATACATTATTAAGGATCAGATTCTATCACAGAATGAGTATTATTTTCTGCTGGTATAGGCCTGGTTTATTCTTGGTTTAGACCCAATTCAGTCCCATTTCAGTCCTTGGTGAAACCTATTTTTATCTTGGTTTAGAACTTTCCCTGTTTGGACCCGTTAGTAATCTGATATAGTTCTGGTTCAGTCCTGGTTTAGACCTCATTTGATCCAGGCTTAGACCTGGCTTAGTTATGTACTCCCATTTGGCCCCTCCACCTTTTAGCCCCCAGTTTAATTGCACCGTCTACTCTCTACATATTACTCTATCACCCAGCTCTAATTGTAAGCATTATTTTCTCTGGAAAAACTGGCCCGGTAACACCTGCACAAGAGGCAAGGCCCTCTCTTTTTTGCTCGTACCACAAACCACTATGACAGATTATCACTGGAGTATGCTTAGACCATCTGCAAAACTTCCCGTAAAGGTCTGCAAAAAACTTCCCCATAAAAAACTTGCATGTCAGCATTCCTGGCTTTTCCGACAACCTTCACAACTCCCGCTTCAGTTCAAGTAACATGAGTCTTATTGCTTTCACCGATGGTTTTTTTGCCAGATACATGATTCTTTTAAAAGGTTTTGCTGCAGAAATGCGCTGAGGTGGTGGCATTGAAAGATGTGTTTTTTTGATAGCAGCATCAAGTTGCATAATGCCGCTTGTTGTGGCTGCTATTCATGGCAGGGAGTTTCTGAAGTGGTCAAATTGTAAAAGTACAGTGAAAATTAGAATCTAGCGAAAAATCATGGAAATACACTTATATGCTTCAGAATATTCCTTTGTGTATGATAACCAATATAGGCATATTGTTTACTCAATAGTTAATTCATTCATTCTGATCATGTGTAGCTTGAACTAAGAGCCTCAGGTGGTGATGGTGACTAGCAGGAGTTACAATTTTGGAATCACCATTAAATACATAACCTGGCAAAAAGCCTGACTGATAAGTGCAGGACTCTACTCTTCAGTTCTACACATTTCAATCTGGGATGGCTCTCGTAGAAAACAAGTATTTTGGTTGGGTGGTGTTTAATGTTTTTGTAAAGATATCACAGCATACGTTAAGTTTTTCAGTGTCTTCTCATAAGTCTTGTTAAAAGGCTTGCTGTCTGCAAACCTAAAACCCACCCACTCACGGCAATACTGCCATATGATTGGCTGAAGTGGTTCGGAGGCAGGCGGGAGCCTGACAAGATGGATTTTCACGAGTTTGTAAACAAATGTCTGTTATAAATGAAAAGTCTTGTAATATAGGTCTATTTATTTGCTACTAGAACTATAAATGCAACTTACATCAACACAACAAGGCTGTAGAAGTAATGTACTATTTTGGGCCTATATCAAAAACAGCTGTATCAGATCAAACATAATTACAATATTTTGTCTTTATATTGTATATTTACATCAATACACAGCCGCAGTGTTCCTAGATCCTCCCCAAAGACATTGACATTCTATCTATTCTATCTGTAAAAGATACATACAAGCAAGTACACCATGGTAAACAGTCCAATTATACTGCATTATTTCAAATATCTTTATTACCAAATATATTCCCTAATTCCTGCTCCTAATTAAGTCATTGCCAACTCCAGTTTCAGCACATCATCTGTTATGCTCTAACTACACTAATCCTTCCCAACACTTTTTATTCTAATTATCCGGTTTCCACTTGTTTATCTGCCAGCGCCTGTCAGCTTGTGAATTTACTGTACATCCATATATATATAGATTTCACACACTGCAACAGAGCACCATTTCCTCCGTGGATGTGTCTGGCTTATGCGAAGGCTTATATAACTGGCTCTTTTTACCCCTCACCTTGTCAAAGATGCTGACAGTAATCATTTCCTATAGGGTGTGATATGAAAACCAGTGCCTGCTCAAAAGGTTAATTCTCAAGCTGCTGAAAAGGTCTGGATAAAGCAGACAGAAGAAATGCACAGTTGCAGGAATATGTATGTACGTGGTCCTCTTCCTGAATTGTGTGGGGACAGTAAAGGCATCATATTTCCATCTGTGTAGGAAGCTGACAGTCTCTAGGTGATGTCTTGTATCCTGGTTATATTATTAGGGTGAGGTGACAGATGAGCTGAAGCTAGCAGAGATCCCACAGTTTCTTGAGCCTCTTGAGGAGCTGTCCGCCCCCTGCAGCAGACCGGGGATGAGTGGTCTCAGTGGAGGGTGACAGCAGAAGCGCTAATCTAGCTTCATGCATTAGGTTGTACACTGTATGTGCTGCATCAGAAGAAAGTAATTGGTTTTCAGACAGATCTTAAAAGCTTTGTAGTCTGGTACCTGCCCTTTTGGCCTTAATATAGAGATCTGTGTTAGAATCCCATGAGTCATGTGCTTCGCATTTTTTGGAGATTAGCTGCTAATGCTAATGTTCTTGATTTACTCACCGACAGCACACACCTATTCATGGTATCACTTGGTTACCATTTCCATTACTCCTTCCTCTCCTTCCCAACCCTCTCACACAAACCAGGAAGTACCAGAATAATGAGCAGTCTAAGCAGAGATGCCCAGACTTTCCCCTCCCCAGACACTTCCTCCATCTCTCCGGGGAAACTCCAAGGCATTTCCAGGCCAGCTGAGAGATTTAATCCCTCCAGCGTGCCCTATAGGTCTTCCTAGGGGTCTCCTCCTGATAGATTCTAGTTCTTGATAAATAGTGATTTATCTACCAATCAGAGCGCCTGTCGAAGCATGTGATTGGTTAAAAAAAGTGACCCTGGCTCTGAAACAGCCTTTTAATACAGTCTCAAAGTCTGATTTTTCTCAGGTGAATTCTGCTATGCTGTACTTTGCTCAATTACAATATAAAAATATTATGTCTACTGCAGCTTTAAGACAGAAACATCTCTATCGCAATGGCTGATATCAAATACAGTATGTCTTGGTGAAGATATCCAGCAATCCCTAATGTTTTCAACCCATTCACTGAGAGCTATCTATAGAGCTCTCTCACACAATCTTTGAAGGGGAATATACTTTTTAGTTTTACTATCAAATTGCTGCTTTGGAGATGCACACGCACAATTCAAATCACTCTGCCGAGCCCAGGCGTCACAAACCAACGATTAAATCAACAAAACAGCCTGAAAATTACACTGAGTCTGATACTAAGGTTTTAGTTCTGGGCGGATGGTTGGCTTTCTTCTGCTCTGTGAAGGCTGGCCGCGCTCCACATGGACCCTGTGCAATGGAGACGGGACTAAAGCAGGCTTTGTGAGAAAATCTGTGGCTCTGGCAAAACTCGGCTCGATTCAGAAATAGATGATGAGAACAAATATGCTCTGGAAATATTTTTGATTGGCTCTTTTATTTATGCACTACAGTCGACTGCTCTGCCATAATTCAAAGATGACTAACAGAACTTGCAGAATTCAACTTGATGGTTATGTAGGGATTTGGTCATTCAGTGGTTTAGTAATTCTTAGACATTTTCTCCAGTTTTATCCCTTTTTTGTAAGACCAAGTATCTGTTTAGCGCCACAAGGTGTGTGTGGGTTCAATTCCTATATGCTGACCTATGGTCTTCCCTATCTCCTCTCTTTAGGTAAATTGTTGAATCAGTCAAAGTGAATAACTGTCAGAATGAATGTCTCTGTATATGCCAGCCCTGTGACTAATTGGCTATGCTATACCCCGCCTCAGGCCCATAGTTTCTGGGTTAAATTACCACCTCCAAAATGAAATGAACGTATATGAAAGAATGCTTATCTCACTGGTTAACACAGTCACTATATTGCGTTTACCATTAACCATATTTTTTAATCTAAAATCTTCACCATCTCAGCTCTGTGTGAGGTATAAAACTCTAATGTCCAAAACTCTCCTTCACTACAGACAGATTTAGATGGTTGCCCGAAACCCGAGCGTGCCAATGGGTTTCTCCTGGTAAAAATCCGCCTCGTTTTCACCCAACAGCTTTGTTACATTTGAGAGACTAACTACAGAGGAGAACCAGACGGGCCGAAACAAAGCAGCAGCAGCCAGATTGTATCAGGTCTATGGTGTGTGGTGCCAGGCCGGTGCATTAACCCAGTGCCAGGGCTATAGTGAGCCATGGGACAGGCCTAAAGGAGGTCCAACCCAGGATCAACTCAGTTTCTCAGCACCACATTCACTCTCATGTGGCGGTTATGAGGCTGCCATAGTAAACTGTAGGAGGGAAACTTGGAGGTGGGCTTGTGGTTTAGATGCAAATCGGTCCTGGTCATTTGAATAAGTATTTTGCTTCACTATTGTCTATTTTTCATTTCACTTACTGGAAAATAGTGTCCAACTCAGCACTTT
Organism: Philypnodon macrostomus; assembly: GCA_036025475.1. Taxonomy (NCBI): domain Eukaryota; kingdom Metazoa; phylum Chordata; class Actinopteri; order Gobiiformes; family Eleotridae; genus Philypnodon; species Philypnodon macrostomus. The sequence goes on along the minus strand of JAVQKC010026341.1, from coordinate 202 downwards.
TAGGTGTGAAGTGTAGCCTAGGGTACACACTAGACAAATGCCTCTTTAAAAATCTATCTATCGATCGATCGATTGATCGATATAGATATATATATCTATAGATAGATAGATAGATAGATAGATAGATAGATAGATAGATAGATAGATAGATAGATAGATAGATAGATAGATAGATAGATAGATAGATAGATAGAAAATATAT
>JAVQKC010026319.1:0-11672 GCA_036025475.1 Philypnodon macrostomus | reverse complement strand
AAACATTCTTCACAAACATCCAGACAAATCAAAAAAGTGATTAAGGTGCCCATTGGTAATAGTTGTAGCAGACGTACGTAGCAGACGTACGGGGCAGACGTACGGGGCAGACGTACGGGGCAGACGTATGGAGCGACGTATGGGGCAGACGTATGGGGCAGACGTATGGGGTCGTTTTCGCCGATATACACCTTGCTGTCAGTGACGACAGCACAGGCCTAGTTTGATTTATTCTATATGCCAGCAAGAAACACACTATGGTAATGTCCCTACTACTAATAATAATATAGATTTTTATATATACTTTTTTATATAAAATTATTATTATATTATTATTTTCATAAATTTTTGTTGTGTGTACCTACCGATAATAATAATCATTATTATTTTATTTTCATATATTTTAGTTGCGTGTACTTACTTACTGACTGAATGAGTAAAAAAACTAATCCACACCATTTTCCTTTTGACATTTATGCAAATAGGTTTTTTAAGATTGCACCAATATCTATACAGTTACTTTTGTAACTCATTCTGAAGCTATATACTAGGCTATACACATATTGTCTCATTGTGATGTTTAAATATATTTAAAAGTTTGAATAACACCAAGTCCATATTACTAAACCCGAGTTTATACTTGTGCTCAAAGGACACAGTATCTAGCTTCATCTCTTCATAACAATCATTGTATCTTCTGCTCTTGTAAGATAGACTTTATCTACTGTGATCAATGAAAACTCAACTTTAAAAAGTGAGTAGCCCAATTGTTTTTGCTGCTGTAAGGTTATGAAGGTTTTAAGTTTTGTTGGATCAAAAACATACATGGGTTTGCCTTAAATCCCACGTGTGCGGCATGTGTTTTCATCAAAATACCAAAAGAATAAATACATTCTGAAGGATTTGTCATTTGCTGAGGCTTCAGTGACACAAAGAACATTCCAGATCATATCTGTCATCTCTTCTTAAACTCGCTTTCTTAAAGTCATTATGTCATTTTTTATCATGATTTGTTTAGATCTGCAGTTCAGCAACAGTTGACCACAGTTATGCCACGTGTAAAACCTTTTTATTTTATGCATTTCAGTGAGTGATTTTTAGGCAATATGATTTCCTCTGTACAAAACTAAATATATAAAAAAACACTTATCTTGTAGGTTTAACCTCTACAAACATGTTCTGAATGGCATGGGATTCTTGTGGAAGTTTCACATTTATTATTATAGTCTTCTTTGTGTGAAGTGCTGCTAGACAGGTGCTCTGTGAATTACATATTGGTTTTAATAGCAATATCGTAAATATAATTGCAATTGCAATAGTTGTCATAAAAATGTTTTCCTAAAGGCATGATGAACCACTGTCTAAGAATGTTAAGCCGTGTGCTCAGTGTGGTAATAATATTTACAAAGTCAACACAAAAGTTGCTATATTTTAGGTGGAACTTGCACAAAAACATCCTAGTAAAATGATGGGCGATTGCTAAATGATCACAAAACAACTGAAGAGACGTCAACAATGTTCTACTCTATGCAAATACCTAAATGCATTAGTAGAGCATCATAAATCAGTTATGTCATTGGGACATTTGGCAATTAATACATTCAACAATAAGTAAATGACAAGAGAGCAGAAAAAGGTTAAACTCCCTACAGCCTAATGGATGAAAAATGATGTTGAAATATTTGAGCTTGAACATGTGACTCAGGGAGGTTTCAGATCATTATCACTTCATGGCATCCGAGCTATGCTGTCAGTCACATGGTGAGGTGTGCTGTGCTCATCCGATTTGAATCGATGATCTCTTTAGATATAATTAGTCATTGTCAATCTTGATGCGAGTCAGGCACATGTCAGGGAGGTGCACTTATTTATTCAACTTTGACAGTTTTTTGACAACAGCCAGACATTGGGTAATTTTTGACAAAGGGATCAGAATGTGGTAACTGATCTTACCACTATTTTCTTGACATCAACAGCTGTCTATTAAGTATTGTAAAATGTCAGTCAATGCACTTGATCTGTTCAGTGTAGCATCTTTGGTTGGTGACTAAACAAGGAATCTTTTTACGCTAAGGTAACATAATGTCAGAGAGATGCCACTGAGATACTGTGGCAGTCAGTTAGTCGTGCTCCAGAGATGTGATCAACAGATTTCAGTTTTGTCAAGAGCTTCCAAGGAGGTTGAGAAGATGTCACTGTATCCTCACATGGTGCATCAGGTGGATCACTTTCAAGATATGTGGGGGCGTGGCTGTCACTATGTGCTGGTGTACACGTGACTGAGCAGCTTTAAAAACCCGTAAAAATCCATGGGAACAAGAGTAAGTCCAAACTATTGTATTTAAGAAAAAAGATAATTGCTTCTGTGTGAGAAAGTGAATGTAAACAGCAGGTTTTTGGGTTGGAAAAAACTAAAAAGACAAGAAGAGCAAACCAGACACATTTAATGAAGACAACTAAATTGAGATCAGTGAACAGGTTCAAAAACTAGTTCAATGCATATATATAAAAGCAGGCTTTTATTTAGTTACAGGTTTTACATCTTTGACCTGACGTTATGTGAGCAGGGGACATAGTCATGACCTATACAAAATCCTGGACCAGGAGCTTGAAACAGGAAGCACCAATTAAACAGACATAAACTGAGTGTGGGTCTGGAGCACAAACTGAACTCTGCACCGACAGCATTTTCTCCACTTTCTAAATATTTAATCATGAATAAATGAACCCTGGGCTATTATAGCATGTCTTCAGTTTACTAATAATTAGGCCCATTGTTTGGTCAATAACAGGACGTCATCTTATTGACTCTTGTGCAAATTGACATTTTTGTGCGAAGAGATTCGGAACACACTGTAAACAGCAGCACACAAGGAAAAAAAACATTTCTTCTCAAAGAGTTTTGTTACCTTGGAGTCACATAAAACAAACAGCAGACTCCTTATCATGTGACCCTATGCTAGTGATAACTTCAAGTCACCGGACATGTCTTACTGGTTGTCTGAACCAGCACAGCTTCAGTGAAAAATATTACTCATAACATTCATACCACACTCACCTGAGACACACCTCCAAACGTCTGTAGCTAAGACCCAGTGTATGTGATGCAAGGGAGGTGGTCATTTCTTCTATATTATTATTATTTCTAACCATATGGTTGGATAACCAGATATGAACCATTTCATGAATAAGTGACCTGCATTAATTTTTTGTGACTGAACAGTGCAGACAATGTACAGAAACCACCCTGAGAGCAGTGTGTGTAAAGAGGGCAGTCATGTAAACACTAATTATAAAAGTTGATCTTGTGACAGCTTCATGCTCCGGTTTCCACTGTGTGACAGTGATTTATTATCAACAAAGAACATTTGATTTATTTATAGCTATTACTAATGTCTCTTTAATAACTTCCGTAAGCCATTCGGCTCTTTGATTTTGCAGCTTTTGTTTGTCCCAAACTCGAGCTACACAAATTAATTCAGGTAAACGTTAAAAACAAGGTATGTTTTCATTCTCAAAGAGAAAAGTGGTTAATGAGAAATTGGAAAAGACACACCCAAATGCAGTATGTAATATAAAAGGGATTATTTCACTATTGCTTGGGATCTGGAACTCTTATATTATACTTATTTGCAGCAGTGTACATTGAAGAGCCGGTATTGCTGGAAGGCTTTGAAGGCCAGACAGGAGTTTAAATTTTGTCATAACACTACACACCCAGGTCGCTATCATGAAGAGGCATGCCATAGTCACTCAGCAATGTCACCACCCTGGCCTGAACAAAAGGCCAGCTTCAGGTCAGGTATATCTGCTTCAACTGTTCTTTTTAGTTGCATTTAAAGTTATTTTTATTTATTTAAATGGGACCGTGCAATTCAATAAACACATGACAAAGTTAAAAAAGACAGAATTAGCCAAAAGGCTATTTTTCATCTGTTGTCCTCTGGTCTTGATATTAAAAAGCAATAAAATACAATGATGATGTAACTGCCCGAGAAAGATGGGACTACATTTGATCTGCTCTGGAGATGTGCCATCTATATGTTTTTTTATTATATCACATCAAAAGGTGGCTTATCAACTTAAATGTATCATGTAGGATAAAAACACTGAACGTTGTAAGTAAATGCAGACACAGGTGCATTTATATTAATTGTTGCAACAGTAGTTCAGGTGGTAACTCTGCTGCAGGGTCCCTGTGACAACAGAGGTAGCTTACTACCAGTGTGTAACTGTGGAGTGAATAATGCCCTCAGTGTAAAGTGAGGTAAGTGAGACAAAAATGGTACATACAAATGATGCATTTTTATGATATGTTATATATATACTTATTTATTCTATATTTATTTAACCAGGTAAGCCAATTGAGAACCAATTCTCATTTACAATGACCTGCTCACATTCATTCATAGGGGGTTAAGTGTCTTACCCAGGGACACAACAACAGAGTGTGCTTGGACAGGGACTCGAACCACCAACCCTCTAGTTGAAGGGCGAGCGTTTACCCACTGCACCACTGCCACCCCTATACAAGTTTTTAAAGCTGCTCAGTCACATGTACACCAGCACACAGTGACAGCCATGCCCCCACATTCACCTATATATTTGCATGTGTCTTGAAAGTGATCCACCTGATGCACCATGTGAGGATACAGTGACATCTTCTCGACCTCCTTAGAAGCTCTTGACAAAACTGAAATCTGTTGATCACATCTCTGGAGCACGACTAACTGACGGTCACAGTATCTCAGTGGCATCTCTCTGACATTATGTTACCTTAGCGTAAAAAAATTCCTTGTTTAGTCACCAACCAAAGATGCTACACTGAACAATTCAAGTGCAGAGCATTTGACTGGCATTTTACAATATTTAATAGACAGCTGTTGATGTCAAGAAATTATTGATATTATAATTAGTGTTAAGATCAGTTACCACATCCTGATCCCTTTGCCAAAAATGAGAAAATGTCTGGCTGTTGTCAAAAAACAGTAAATGTTCTTTATGCATCATAGCGGCTAAGATAAGTGGGCACACCAGCTGCAGGTCGACAGAACAGTCGCCCGTGACTGCAAAACCCAACACACCAACCTGCGCACAGCCTGGATTGATTACAAGAAAGCCTATGACTCAATGCCCCACACATGGATCATTGAATGCCTGGAGCTGTACAGCATCAACAGGACTCTAAGAGCCTCAATGCAAACTCGATGGGGCTGTGGAAGACCACCCTTGAGGCCAATTGCAAGCCACTTGCGCAAGTCTCCATCAAATGTGGCATATACCAAGGAGACGCTCTGTCCCCACTGCTGTTCTGCATAGGTCTGAACCCTCTCAGCCAAATAATCAACAAGACTGGCTATGGATACTGACTCAAGAATGGGGCCATAATCAGTCACCTCCTCTAAATGAAACACATCAAGCTGTACGCCAAGAGCGAGCGAGACATTGACTCACTGACATCAGAATGTAGTTCGGACTTGTGGTCGGATGGTGACAAAGAGAGGGAAGGTACATTGTACAGAGTACCGTTTGTGAATAGGTTTCATTATGGTGTTAGTTTACAGTGATGTAACTGTAACTTTGTGAACGTATTTGGGAAAATATTTATGTGCTTCTGAAGAGGATTTAGAGCAGGTTTTAAAACAAACTTTGCACACACACACGCACCCCCCCACCAACACACACGGCGCGTGCACACACACACACACACACACACAGCAATGTAAACAGAAGAGAGTCTGGAGAGTGAGTGCTGCCATCAACTGGTTTATTTGTGTATTACAAAAAGATTTTGCAATTAACTATTACAAAAGAACACTATATGCTGTTAAAACGTTTAGATACTGTAAAACATGTGCCTTATTTAAATACTCTTTTGTTTTATATTATTGTATTATTTCATTTTGTTGTGGATGGCTGCTAGTTCAGCTCGAAGTTTCTTAAAAGAAGGTCTATTTTGGGGTTCATATTCCCAGCAGTTTTTCATAATCCTTGAGATTTCAACTGGGCTGCCAGAAGGAGGAGGCATACGGTATCCTGAAAAACAGTGCAATTCTGAAATGTCTTTGAAATTGCAATATGTAAAAAAAATCATCATGTCAGACAAGAGTTGCACAATACTGTATATATGGAAGTGTATCAGTATCTATATATTGGCAAATATTACAGAATTGATCACTATAATGTCATGGTTTTCTATATGACAGAGGTGTACACTTTGATTTTTGCATTCAATAATTTTGTTTCAGTTACCATTGTTAAAGTTGCTCCTTTTTTAATACATCACCCCCCTGACATTATTGCTGATAGAGTCTATTTCTTGATAAATAAAGGATGTATCGACCAATCTGACAGCTCCTGTTCTGTGCGTGTGATTGATTAAAAAAAGTGACCCTAGCTCCAAAACAAAAACCCTTAAAATACAGCCTACAGAGGGTCTCGGAGTCTCATTTTTTCCTTTGATTTTTTTCTCTCCGATTTTTGTTCAAATACAAAGTCAAAATATCAGGTACGGCAGCTTTAAAAACCATATACAAATACCACCGGACCTATTGTTATATATGTTCTTTCCTAATTTTGTGCCGCCCTTATGTCAGATATTATGTTCTGTAGTACCTTTCTCGACCTGATCTCTTGTCTGCTGGTTGCTGAGGTTTGTGTATGGTGTCATGCCCAAAGAGAAGGTCTCCCAAAGTAAGATGCCAAAACTCCACACGTCACTCTCCGTTGTATAACGCCCTGTATGTGCCAGCAGAGGGCAGCAGCACCAAAGAACAGGAGTTGTGTTAGTCATCACAGAAATATTATTGAAATGAAGGAGTATCTTAAGTTTGTGACAGTATGGTAAAAACACTGCTGACTAACCAAAGTTAAGGGCTTCGGGAGCAGTCCATTTGACAGGAATCTGCCTTAGTCCGCCTTCTGCAGAGTAGACCCCATCATCCTTTTGCCGGGACATCCCAAAGTCACTGATCTTTACCACATTGTTGTCTGCAACCAAGCAGTTTCGTGCTGCCAGATCCCTTTAAAAATGGAGGAAGAGTGTCATAAAAAACTGAAAGAAAGAATAGCAGATTGACTGGACTAAGGGCATGGATGAAGGGTTTTGGGCTTTGTGAAGCAGCTTGACATGCCGTGTTAGCAGCATGCTCCGAGCTATCCCCGCCGGGCAGAGAGTACAGTGTTGGTGTAATGAGCCCATGTCACAAGCCTATGTCTCCTTCACTTACCGACAAGCTCCACTGATGCTTCATGAACGTGTGGCCATACTCAACACAAACCCACTGGGGCATGTACTGTGGATGTGCTGCTTTAGTTACTCTGCTTTTTATTCTGCACTGTACTTGAAGTGGAGGCGAGTAGAAGATGTAGCAACACATTTTTCGGCTTCAAATCAGCAAAACACAAAACAGTAATTACAGCACATTTCCCAAGCACTTAGCTACTTACTGAATCAACACTGAATCAACACAGACTACATTTTGCTCAAATTAATTATTTTTTTGACAAAACATGCCAGGAATTCTATTTTGTTTCATTCATATGTACATATTTGAGTTATCCTGTATGCTGAGGCGCTGACCTTCCCTGGAGCTGAGAAGAATTGGTTTCACCATTCTACGTAAAGAAGTGGAGAAAACCATACTAGTGTTTTTTATTGTTTGAATTGGCTGTAGGCATGAAGTGGGTGTGGCCAGCTGGGTGAAAGAGGCCCTTAAGGGGACATGCCCCAAATCTGTGCTTTTTTAGCAGAGAGAAAGCAACAGTTTTCAATCAATTGTTAAAATGTTAAACCATAACATGATAAACTAGAATTTACTTCAGAAAGCTTTAAAAGGCCATATTGGTTATACTTTGATATGACCGTATATACATACAGTTATGAGGCTCTTGTGCATTGTTTGTTCACTATATGGTGATTAATGGCCCAACCTGTGTATGCACTTCCTGCTCTCCAGATACTCCATCCCAGACGCTATGTTGTCTGTCATTTGCACCAACATCTTGGGTCTGAGGCTCAGACCCTCAGTGCGCAAGAAGGAGAGAAAATCACCACCTTGACGAAAGAGCAGACACAAAACATGCACTTACAAGTTAAAGGTTAAAGACACATTGTACTGGCATTAGTTTATTTTTGGATTGAAATTCTGTAAATGCATAGATACCAACCAGAAACCAGCTCCATGATGATGTATATGGGCTGTCTCTGAGTACACACCCCGATCAGTTTCACAATATTTGGATGGTCATATTGCTTTAAGATCCTAAAATACATAACATATACAATTATTTAGGTTCAAAGCATTTCAAAGGGGGCTTTTTGGGGGGTATTTAGTAATCATTTAGGACAGGGGTAGTTTGTTAGAAAACTCACTGATTACCTAAAACAGCATCTGGTATGAATGCTTTGTCTCGGTGCCTCCTCCACTGGCTACACAACCATATGCAGATTACAATAATGGAGATGGCGTGGGAAAATGTGAGTTTTATATTTCTTAGGCAACTTTCCCTATAAGTTGAAGCATTTGGGTGTATTAGCGTTTAAAGTAGCAGTAACTGATTTTGTGCAGGAAAAGGTCTGAATGATAAACTACACTTTCTTCTTACTCTCCTTCTCAACTCTCTGTCACGGTCTCACACAAACCAGGAAGTATCAGAATAACGAGCAGTGGTCTGGCGTAGGATTTTTCTATTTTGAAATAAAACATCAACTACTTCACATTATTCCTGATTCTAGTTCTTGATAAATAAATCACGTCCTGTGAAAGTGTGTGATTGGTTGAAAACAAGTGTCCCTGCGCTCTGAAACAGTCTCAGACTCATTTTTTTCTCAGATGACTTCTGGTATGCTATCCTATTGAAATTGTAATTATTTTTGTCAAAATATCAGGTACTGCAGCTTTAATGTATAACAATAGAAAGTACTAACTATGCATTTAATTTACACCTAATCTTCTTATATTGTATTTCTTATTAATATCTACTGTTTATAAATAAATATGTATTCAATTTACCTGGCCTCCATCAGGAACTTGTTTTTTTGTTCTGGAGCCAGACTCTCTTTGCAGGATTTCACTGCGACTGGGGTGTTGTTTGAGCGCAGATGTCCTCTGTACACCTCCCCAAAGTTACCCTGTTAATAATGATGTAATCTGAACTCTTAACAACATGTTAACCTCTAACAGATCAAGAAAAGTACACAAACTTTCTACAGAATGGCCTTGTATTACTATAAGATTGTGCAACTGATGCAACTGTTAGTAAGCACCACTTTCAAAATAGGTTCTATACCAGTAACAGTACAGAAACTGAACTCTTTATGGTGAAGGGCAAATACAAAATGCAATTCTACTCAATGTCCTCCATTTGACCTTTCTTGGTAAATTAAAGGTGTAGTCTGTAAATACTTACTATCTGACCATGTTCTATGATGTAAAGTAGGTCTTCTATAGCCCAAACTTGACTACTATTGGTAACCTACAAACTGTGATTTGATGTTGCTGTAGAGGGACTAAAGTAAAATAATAATTATGACAGGTTACCTACTTTACATCATTATCTAACTTTTTCATTTTGAGAAACGTACGGACTACATCTTTAAGTGCTTTTTACACTACATTATATTGAGCTTTCCATTTTGTTTCATTGTCATGGGCGTTTGTGTTGACTCACCCGTCCAAGAGGTGGCCCCAAGATCAGATCGTCATGTTCTAAAACCCATTTATCCTAATAGAGAAAACAAACATGAAGACAAATAGAAACTTCAAATGTAAAAAAATGTATTGTGTTAATGAGACACTGCACCTTGGGAACAGGTTTCTTGAGCATGATGTCGGACCTCCTAGTGACGTGTTGTCGTGTGGAAAACAGATGATGGATCAGTTTTGGGATGCTCGGGAAACCTTCACCATCCAGACGATACATGTTCTGCAAACACAAAGAATTAGTCTAACTGCAACTTAAGTAATCGGATACTATTAAAAAGTAGTTCATGTCTTCACAAACAGACACATAAATGATGATTTTGTTTACTCTCTTTCAGTGTCTGTCCGTGAGGAGCATGGAACATTTTTTTGGAACATTGCCTGTTTAGAATACCTTTGTAGAGAGGCATTTTTACCTATTGACATTACTAGTTTGACAGCAATTTAACTTAAACAAGAGTTTCAACTTTTTGGAAATGTTTAGTAAATTACAGTTTAACCAATAGATCACAGCTTAAGTGGTTTAAAATGATGCTTCTTTTATTTCAGAAGCCTCCATGTTTGTGTTAGAGGTCTGGGAGTGCTGTTGTGAGATGAAGAAAGAATGTTAAGTATTTAAATCACTGTTGGGAGTCTCTTACACTGCTTTGCAAACAGATGATGTACACTTCTTCAAAAGCATCTTCTTTAATAGATTTACTTACATCTGTGTCTTGAATGAGGAAATGCTTGCAGGATCCGTCCCACTGCACCGACAGCACATAACCAGGTTTTTCACGACTTTTTCTCACCAAAAAGTCACCATCGCTCTGGAGGAGTTGTTGGACCTCCAGTCTGGGGACTGCCCCATGATACCAGTGCTGCTGCACCAAAGGACGGTCAGCATCTAAGGCCTGGCTCATGGCTGGAGGCACCTGGATCATACACAGTTAGTGGGGAAGGTAGTTTTACAGCGTACAATGTCCTGTCCATTATTCACCTCCCTTTGAGCTGTATTCTGAAGGGTTCCTAAACTAAAATACTGTTATAAACTTTTAAAAATGCTTGACCAATATATATATATATATATATATATATATATATATACGTATATACGATACATACGTATTTTTGATCAAGCATTTGACCAAAAATTCTTCATCAAATCAGAGTTTGATGGAGAGACTAAAATAATAATGATTACCTACTTTATCATAGAACAGGGTCAGATAGTAAATTACAACTCTCTAGAATTTTAAACTACAGCTTCTTTCTCTCTGCTGGCCACACCCACTTCCCTACTACAGCCAATGAATGAAGTACCTATTTATGTAGCAAAGTAAAGTGTTTTCAGCTCCAGAGATGGTCAGCATCTCAGCATAATTAACATACTACAACACTCCTTCTGGTTTTGGAGAAGGAAACATCATTATAACATGGTAGAAAGCTCATTAATGTTTAGAATAATAGGGCCCCTTTAATGAGTGTGTGCTATAGATTCAGGACCATGTGTGTAGCTCTGGTTGTAGTGATAAATGATAATGTTTTGGGTCAGACAGGAATACAGAAGCAGACTGACACAGATGACCTAATGGGCTTTGTGTTGTCTGTTCAAGGCACACTAGCGCAAAGACAGATTGTGTGTCTGAGTGAGACGTGCGGAGAATAGCCTAGACTAGATAAAAGGTTTACACATCAGTTCAAATCCAGGAAGTGGAACAGTCAGAGGAGTCTCCTTGAAACCATACAATGATACTCTTTTTTGTAAGTGCAAACTTAAAGGTGTAGTCTGTACGTTTCCTATCTGACTCTGTTCTATGATGTAAAGTAGGTTGTCTGTAGTCTGTAGAGGTCAGGGGAGGGACTAAAGTAAAACTAGGCCTGTGCTGTCGTCCCCGACAGCAAGGTGTATATCGGCGAAAACGGCCCCATACGTCTGCCCCGTACGTCTGCCCCGTACGTCTGCCCCGTACGTCTGCCCCATACGTC
>JAVQKC010026314.1:0-12823 GCA_036025475.1 Philypnodon macrostomus | reverse complement strand
AGACCAACAGGAAAATTCAACTGCAGTAGCCACTGTTCAACCCAAAGAGGGCAGCACTAAGACGGTTTTAGACCAAAGTTTGCCGAATATAACAAGTTTACATGAAAATTGCAAAAATTGCACAGTAACAAAAAGACAGCACCAGTAGAGACCCATTTAGACAGTTTATCAGCAAAAAAAAAAGTGTTTTGGGGTTTAGTTACTCTTTAATTGTCATTAATCGAAGATGTACCAAACTCAATCCAGTTCTGCATCTTCATGATATGTACCTGTGTGCAACAGTTGAAAAAGATCCAGCAAGAGTTATTGCGTTCACAGTTTTGGCCCGTTAATAATTAATTACTTAATTAATATTCATCGAAGAAGTACCCAAATCGATACAATTCGGCGTCTTTACGGTATGTACCTGTGTGCAAATGTTGAAACTGATCCGGTAATTCGTTTTTTTTTTTTTAGTTATTGGGTTCACAGCTAGGATCTGCGGACGCAGACGAACACCGACATGATTCCATAATATCGTTGTTTTGCCAATATAAATAAATATATATATATAATTTTTTTTTTTAATACATACATGTCAATAGATGTCTATTGATATAAAGATGCTTATGTTACATAATCACAAAACACACAATCACACAAAAAGTAAAATGACTTAGGCCAGATTCTGAACCTGAAGAAGAAGAAGCCTGAATATCAAACCCACAACCTCCTTGCTGATAGGCAGGATTGCTAACCACCATGCCCCACATATTTGTTTCAGCATTGTCAGCATAACACTGGATTATGAAATGCATGTTGATAAATTAAAAGTTGAGAAAACCAAATAGCCTAAGTCCGAGGACCTGGATTTTGGGGGGTAGCCATTTTCATTACTCCTGCTTACTAAACTGGGGATATAATCTGTAGCCCTGAGCAAACCAGCAGAACATCAGTGTGTTTGGGGCCATACTTATTTTAGAGCAAAGACACATTATTTTAGTTCACTTAAGTTTTTTTTAAGTCAGAATGTATTGTTGACATTTATTTTTAAAACTGTATTGCCAATCAAATTAGCCACATTAATCAGCATCAAGCTCAACAAAGACTGGATAAGAATGCTTTCTTTTACCAGGACCATCATCTCTCAAACATGTTCTGTTCTCCAGAAGATACCACCAGCACACTGCCATTCCACTGAATTACACATATTTGTGAAGTTCAGGAGCATAACTTTCTTCTTTAGTTTTGAAAGCTGGATTCCTTTCTTGTCCCAGCGTCTAAAATATCATAGTCAAAAATCAAAACAAGCACTACTTGTTGTCTCCGCCTCGCCACCTGAACTCACCTCTGACATCAGACGGCATCCGGAGGCACCATGTCATGACCGCAAGACGTGAGGTCCACTGCAATTAGGCGCACTATAGGCTGCTGTGTGAAGGCATCAAGCCCAGGGGCATAGTGTTGCGGGCATCGGTGAGTAGGTTCTTGGTCAATGTAGGTGTGTGTCTGGGTTAATGGGCTTTGTTGGTCCTCATGTGTGTATGGGCATGGGAGGCAGAGTGCCAGGATGAGTGTATGTTTGTACTCAATGTCCACAGAGAGGCTACTTGCGCCTTTACAGTTTACTCATTTTAAACTAACTTTTATATTTCGGGCCCGGGGCTGAGATGAGCCTGAGTCTCCAATTACGGATCCCCTTTATTGTTGTTGTGTTGCCCACCCCTGTCTTTCTGGGGACATCTGGAACACCCATGGACTGTTGTATTTGTACCTGTCATGTGCTCAAAGAAAGATGTCTTAAAGGTTTTCTACTATGTATAAATACATGAACTGTAACATGCTCTACTCTCTCTTGTCCTCCAGTCAAACGAACCTGAGGCCTTGTCTTAAGTGTGGGGTATCATGTCTCTAATAAAGGTTCTTGGCCCTTAAAACCAAGTGACGCTGTTGACCATGGGCATACATAATTTTATTTATTTATTCATTTAGGGCCTTATGTACCATCCCCTGGCCACATATATTATGCTTTTTTTGCACATTTAACAGGCTATTTTACCATTTTGAATACCATTTTACATTATGCAACATCAAACACATATTAATCTACCACAAGCTTGTGGAGCTGAAACACTCTGATTAGACAGCTGCCTCACCTGTGCCTGTTTCAAGACAGGAACAAACCATTTTTGTCATTTTTTCGGGGGTTTCCAAACAAAAACCAAAAACTACGTTTTACTTCTTCTCGGATATAAACAAAGCCTTGACACCCTCACAGACAAACACACATCTTCTCCAAGCAGATATGTTGATACATGTTGGTGGAAACTATGCTTCTCTGGTTTGTTGACAGTGCAGGAGCAGGCAGGAGCACTAGAAAGGAGTTGTTTGCCCCTATTTGTAAGTTGTCACTTATAAGTGAATACTATCATCAATCCATTTTCAGCTCTTGGAGAGGACTATAGCTCAACATAATTAATTACTCAAACATGCCCAAATGAAACAAAACACCACAGTTGAGGCAGAAACATTAGAACATCGTTAAAGGCTCCAATAAGTCAATTTTGCAAAATATAGGACCTTAAAAAATACTATGATAAAGAAAAAACAAACATTTGTAAAAAAAAAAAAAAAAATCAGGGCTTACAGCCTTTAGTCTCATAGTCTTAAGGTCTTAAGATGGGCATACACTGTGGGATCTACCTGCCTTGGTGCGTTTCAAACTGAACCTCAACAAACACTGTACGAGTCTCCCACAAGGAGAGGACAGGCTAACGATTCAGCTGCTCACACTGTGTGTCCAAAGGGTCTGCTACAAGTTCACTGCTCACTGTAGTGAGACAGACCTGAAGTAGTTACACGTGATGTTTCAAACACACATTTTGTGTATTTGTCCTGATTCATGCACTGATGTATGTATGAAAGTTTAACCTCTACCCTCTGTGTTAACATGCTTACTGCAGCGTGATGGTGTCAGAGGGACGTTGCGATTCTTCACAAGCAGTGACCAAAATCTGACCAAAGTCAGAAATTTATCCGGGAGCGCTAATTGGGATCACGTCCTGAGCAGTTAATCACTCCCTGTACATAACACGAGCAGGACGCACGACTAAGCTGAAAGTCAGGCCGACTTCAAAGTTGATTGTGTGACTTGAAACCGGGTAAAATTCGGCAGTGTATGCTAGCCTTTAGATGACTAAAATTTCGATGAGTCTGCATCAATCAAGCAGGTAACTTATACTAACAACAGATATTTGACTGTAACCATTTCTTAAAAGTATAATCTGTAAGTTTCCTAAAATAAAACAATTGTTAGAAATAAATACATAAAAAAACTATATATATATATATATTTTTTTTAGTCCCTCCCCTGGCCTCTACAGCAACATCAAATCAGATTTAGTGGGTTACCACTTTGACCAATAGTGGTCAAGTTTTACTTTAGTCCCTCCCCTGACCTCTACAGACTACAGACCATCTAGAACTGAGTCAGACAGTAAATTTAAAACAATTTTTAATTTTAATTTTGAACTTTTTTTATTTTAGGAAACTTACAGACTACACTTTTAATATATTTATTTATTTATTTATTTGTTTCAATTTTACATCACGCTATAAAGCAGCTAGAAGGCTGCTCATTTCCACGGATCACTCCCAAAATTTATTCAACAGTTTTTTTGTGTCATTTCTGTCTAATTGTATCTAAATAATATAGTTTTTGCATTAAGTGGCCATTTCTTTAAAAAAAATCCTGGATCCAGATGGTGATCCAGATCACTCCCAAAATCTAATCAATTGTTTCTTGTGTCATTCCTGACCTTTCCTGAAAATGTCATCCAATTATATTAGCATATAACTCTGTTTATTATCTGCATTTGGATACTTCAGCCTCTGTTGTAGCTTTTCACTTTCAAACGCCAAGGTCAAGCATTTGGTTGGACAGGCAGTCACATCTTCATCACAAAACGAGGTGAAAATGATCCATATCAATATACTTAATATAAATGTATGAATGTTCACAGTTCATCAGTCATATATAATGGCAACATCTAGAATCCATCAGCCTTTAATCATAGTCCACAAAGCTACAAGTGCATTATATGAATGTGTCCTTTATGCAAATTGGAAAGTTCTCAAAGTTGAATGGTGATATTTTCATATTACTTTCAGACAAAAAGAGAAAATTCATCAAGACTTGACAACTATGAGATTTAAGCGGGATATACCCAGGAAGGTGGCCAGCAGGAGCATACCATTAGGCGCCAATATGGTGACCATGCACAGAGAACTGAGCGATTAATCGCTTCTTCAAGGCTTATCACCATCTAAGCCTCATCACCCAGGATTCTCCAAATCCCAAGAGATTGGAAAGACTGGAGAATAAAATATTGATCAACACTGTGAGACCACTCAATCTAACAGCCACCACCGACCTCCTCAAAACGAGTAATGCCAAAAACTGGACCTGGGCTACACTAGATAATCTCAGAGAACATTACCAAATCTTGATGGACAAATCCCAGATTCCAGGTCCCAGATAATGAAGCTAGCATGTGCAGTGGCTATAAAATGGTGCAAGAAAGATCTTAGAAACATCAAAGCTGATACCATAGGAAAGGTCAGGGATGAAACCCACAGGCTAATAGGTACTCAAAATCTAAATCCCAACCCAACACCCCAACGCCCAGTGAAAACAATAGAATCTTGCCAGAAATGCAGACTTCTACATTCAGGGAAGACCCCCCACCCCAGGAACTAATGAACAAACCACCGGGGGAAACTGATTTCCTCAGCCAGGAGACCACACAGCACACTTCAGGGATCCCCCAATCAACCCCTCAAATTCAGGACCAAGACATAACCCATTCCAAACCCATAGACACTATGGCCAAAAGTTTGTATACTTGTCACTGAACCCTCAACAACCAATCCTGATTATGGGAGACCCCAATACTTCCAGGCTTCCACCAATCAAAAACTAAAGGATCCAGGTGGACAGTAATCCCAGAGCAAAACATATTCTATCCAAAACACCCACCAACACAACCCTGTCTACCTTAAAAGGGAGCTAAGGGAATCGCTCTCAGCAGCAATACGTACCTTCCCCCAGGCAGAAATAACAATCCCCATTATCAATGCCTCCAACAAGCTCCCAGAAGATATAAAAATCTTAAACAACCTAAACATAAACACCAACAAATACATCCCGAAGTGGCCCAATGAACTATTCTCCACGGAACCAGGCGACATTCAGTTGACCCCGGACACAGCGAAAGAGATGTGGAATCACTGGAAGTCTTTTTTTTTTTTTTTGCAAATCCAGGAAATACAGAATCCAAGGAGATCATCAAACTATTTGTTACAGCTCTCGAGCTGTTGTGTTGTGCCTCTCCTCTCTCCAGGTGATCATCCTCTCTCCAGCTGATCGTAATTGGCCTTCAGCTGCGTAAAAGGCACAAGCCGACACCGTTCCAGGAGCCAGTAGGTTTCCTCGTCCGGATGCATTCAGTTTCATTAATTTAGCCTCTATTGTTAGGTTATTCTATAGAGTTTATTTCTGTACGTTTTTCATTTGCATTTTCTGTAATAAACATAAGTTACTATTATTTGTGCATATTCATATCCTTTCTCGTTTTTCTTCTTTTTACTATTTGTTTGTGCTGCTTTACCCTTGGACCAGCCAGAGGAACGTAACAGTTTGGGGGCTCGTCAGGAACCTGAACGGGATATCCCACTTTCTAAATCTCAACCACCCCTCAAATCCAGCTGTTACATAACAGAAACAGAAATTCAAATAAACTCAATTCAAATGGATCTCCAATGGTACCATAGGCGCCTTAAACTGACTACATACTTTACCAGTCAGAACCACCAGGATACACTTTCACCCTGCCCCTCTGAATGGGAACCCCTTCCACACCAACTCCCACTATCATAAAGGAGACAATGGAACGGGATTACTAAACACTTCCAGACATCCCGAACATCTCAAAAGTGGAACTTGAAGCACTACAGGAACTACAACAAAATACGTCTATAGTGATCAAACCAGCAGACAACCTCTACCGCCTACCAAAAATCCACAAACCACCAGAGAAATGGACCATCCCATTCTGAAAGGACGTCAGAGTGTGTCAGAGTCGGAGTGCAAGCTCTCAGATACCCAGGACTTCACTGAGAAGCAACAATACACCACAAAAGAACTTGTTTGTCACTTGGTTGTGGTGGTGTTTTAATTGTAGTTTTGACACGGTGATTCTCTAAGTGAGAACCCCCTTCTTTATGCGGGGCGGTATAGTTGGTTTGTCTCTCTATACCTGTGTGCAGGTGGAGCCGGAGGCGGAGCATATGTGTGGTGCGCCAGGCCTATTTATAGACAGCCTTCTGCCAGCTGCCGGCTTCTCTCTCTCCTCTCAGCCTGCTACCAGTGGCCACACCGCTTTGCCTTGTGTTAGCACTATGGTTTAGTTTTGCATCATGTCTCATATCACACAATACGATCATATAAACATACACTCACCTACACTACTGACTCTACAGACAACCCCACCTCATTGTTACCTTTACTTATCTCATTTTGGTTAAGCTTATCTTAAATAAAAACACTATTTTTGGTATATTTCTGCGTCCATTTTTGTGATGGCCTTGTGCCAGGTTATGACAATATAAACAAAGTCTTGACACCCTCACAGCCGAATCAAGCTAGCAAAGTAGCAACAATGGTTCTCTGGGTGGGTTTATTGACAGTGCAGGGGCAGGCAGGAGCACTTCCTAAAGAGGAGCGTTTGCCCCTATTTGTTACATCACAGTGTGTTTCAGGTAGAAACAACAGGACCTTTAAGTTGCTTGCTCAAACTGCCAACCACATCACTCCCACATTGTTCCACTGTAAACCATAACCCACACATCTGCCAGTCATCATTTCTGATTTCCACCAAATGAGAACCCTCACAGAAGTTTTGATAGTGTGATGTCTGTGATGCACGTAGTGACGATGGAGTCTCTCGGGCACAGCCTTTGTATAACTTCACATCCTCATCATGTTTCTTTTTTCCTCCTGACCATCTGTTCTCCGCTACCAATCTCCACCAGTGTGTGCCAGTCTCACCAGCCCCTCCCAAGCCCCTCCGCCCCCTCTGTGTCCATGTCTGTATACTGTCTGCTGGGTAATGGAGCTGCAAAACGGAGGGCTGGACGAGTGTGTTACTACAGAGGTGCACAGGCGGGTTTTGGCAAGTATCAAGTTTAGATGCAGATTTCCAAATGATTATGGAACTTTTAAAATGAAGTAGGTAGGTAGTTTTGTTTGTGACTAGAAAAAATGTCCATGTCTCAGTAGTACAGTGGTAATCTTATAACCAGAGGGGTGGTGGTTTGAATCTGGATACTGTCATTGGCACTTGGTCATTATGGGGAAAGAGAGCCTCATGGAATAAGTGAGCTTCAGTCTTACGGCTGATGGGTTGATGACTCTCTAAGAAAGCAAGGACCACAAAACTAAAGAGAACGCCAAGATTACTCTTGGGTGCTTGAGTGAGTCACTTACAGGCAGCAACAAATCCTGAGTGATTAGTTTTAGATTTTTTTTTTTATTTTTTTTTTTTTTTATTTAGGACAGTGCATATGAAACAACATATGCGCAAAAAGCATCACAGTAAATATGCCAGAATTATATACAGTGGCTACATTTCATCTGTTGTGCTAAGGCAGGCACAATAAAACAAGATATTAGACATAGTGAGCTGACAACTGTCAAACAGGTCATAAAATAAAACACAAACTACACATGAGAACAGGTCATACAATAAAAACACAAACTACACATGAGGTTTGTTTTTAACCACTGTTTTAGTGTCACAGTCTCTAACATGAGCTGGTAGTGAGTTCCATGACTGTGTGCCTCTGATTGACACCAATGTGCACCAGATGTGCAGGGGTGGGTGATATGGAGGTCAAAAATTGAATTGTGATATGTAGTTATGACGGTCTGCTAATCTAGGAGAATGTTGTTGAATCATGATGTGCAGCATTCATTTATGCTCTGCTCATCAGTGTTATTTTTGCTGCAATGCCAGTGTTATTATTAATTAAAAAAAACAATAAAAAAGGAAAATAAATAGTTCATTATTAACTATCATGATAAACATTGTGTTCGATGTACAATGAATTTGAAGTTTAAAGGGTTTTATGAAGCAGTCGTCTTCTGTATAAGACAAAAATACAATGTTTACTAAAATCGCAATAAAATAAATAAAAATAAAGTTGTGATCCTAATCTTAATAAAATCTTGATATTATATAGTTACCATATCGCCCACCCTTAAATGTGCATCAATATCATTTTCTGGATCCTGAAATTGTAGAATAATTCATTTTGTGATCAAGATATGACATTTGATTTAGAGTTAATCTCGACACTCAAGTCTGCTTTTCATCAGTGTAGTCTTGTTCAAGCCAACATCAGATTTTTTGACATAGCTGACGATCTTATTTTCTAAAAAGCTCAAATTCAATACAGTTCTCCACGAGCGTGTGAAAATATTTGAGCTGCGGTGAATGAATTTCCGAAGGATTGGCATGTGCAGATGGAAGTGTGTGTTATCAGAGCGCACACATTATTGAAATCCAATTCTACCTGATAAGCAATGGTGGAATATGATTAAAAAGAGCCCCAGAAGCAGATATTATGAGTCCACAGAATGTTCTTTATTTTGCTGAGTTGAATAAAGCCTTTAGATGGTGGTGGTGGATGAACTTTTTCACAGGCTGACCATTATTTCTGCGGTCAGACTGATACTATTGGCTCTATTTATCTCAATGACGACAGAGATTCTCATTTGCAGAACTCAATTTTCAGCTTCTAATGTGGAGGACAAACGGGGTGCAGTTCACTTCTTTCAATGCACGGAATGATAACGTCAGGTCCACAGATGAAGTCAATTGAAATTAAAATATTGAAAAAATTTACTTTATGGTGCACCACCCAGATTCAGAGGACATTAAAGCTGTCGTCTGAAGGTTTTCAAATGTAGGAAATGGTAAAGGAATAATAATCATATTAAAGGGTAACTATGCAACTTTTTACTTCAGTCAGTGTGATACTAAATGAGTTGTTGTGGGGTGAGTGAAGCTTCCTTGCTAGGATTAATGTCCCTGGAAGTCTTGGGTCAAGTCTGAGGTCTGTGTTGATCAGTAGCTTTATGAACGTCTAGAGTCTATATAAAAAGTCTATATTCTTTGGGTGTTTTCTGTGGACAGTGCTAGTCTCTGAAACTGTAGGGGGAGCTCTGTGAAGAAGAAATGTGTCAATCAAATTATTGGGAGGATAATGGGTTATGTCATCGTTAAAGAGCCCAACAATTTTTGGTTGGGAATACTACCTGGCGAGATGATTCAAAAAGAAAACATTTTTCTTTTCAAAATTCGAATGATTGCATGTAAAAAGGCTATCACACGGTAATGGCAAGTCAAGAGTGCCTCGGCCCCCTTCAATATCCAAAAATCATCCGTGGCCTCCTTAATCCTGAATGTTCTGTCATAATACAAAACTTAGTCACCTATTTCATTTGAAAAGAGTTACCAAAAGAATTGCCCCGTTGTTTTCCATCTACTCTCCCACACACTGGAGTTCATAAATGGAGTGTGTCAAGCGGTCTTAAAAATTGATGCAGGCGTTGGGGCAGTCGGTGTGCAGTCTGATACATGAGGTCCTTATTGGCCGTATAAAGCGGACATTAGGCTGTACCCTCGGCACAGTCTGAATACACATTTTACAATGTTTCAGTTTGGTCTCATGTTCACTGTAATATGTTTGGAGAAGATTGATCAATAAAGTTTGGAAAAGATATGCACTTTGTCTATCAAGAATACATCATATTGTCTCAATCATTTCATGAGAAGAGGTAAAAAAAACATACAAACTTTATGGGCAACAGTGTACCTAGTAAACTTTTCATTAATTTCATGTATTTTTTCTTATGAAGCACTGTGGTCATTGCTAAGATGTTGTTAAGCACTAATCAAAAATGTTGATTGATTGATTTAAATCAACACTATGTAACTTTCCGTATTTCTCTATCATAATCTAAAGGACAGTGAGTATTTTTCTCAATAATCCAGCATGACTGACAGACATTGTAGGTGTAGACATTGAAGATTTCTAAAATAGAAAACTAGTAGTGTAATCATGGTGTTAAGTAACTTCTATATGTGCTGCATGTTGTCAGTCAAGGCCATGTGATGTAGTTTCAGTTTCACCGCTGATACTGCATCCACACCTACAGTGTTATGTTTGAAGTTTTTTAGCAGATGGGCATGAAATCTTGCATTGTGTTCATTTAAAGAGCTATGCAAGTTTTCACAGTTGTGGTCAAGAATATAGACTTTATATATAGACTATAGATGATCATAACCACGTCTGTGTCAGTTTGGCTCTTTTTATTTCTTGGAGCGCTCTCTGTAAAAGCCTGTTTAAAAGCAATTTGTGGTTTTGGCCAGACCTGAGACTTGACCCGAGACTTCCAGGGACATTCATCCTAGCAAGGAAGATTCATTCACCCCACAACAACTCATTTAGGATCATGATGACTGCAGCGTTGATAAAGTACAAAGTTGCATAGATCCCCTTTGTAATTAAGTGTATTGTCTATGGTTTATACTCTGCACTGACATTTATATCTGTTCTCAATCCATATCCATTTTATATTTTATCAAAGTGTAGAGGTGTACCTAGACTGTTTACACTTTTTTACTGTTTTATGTTAGCATAGTACCGCAGCAATTTCGCAGAGTCTGGTATTTTCTCATCAATGATATGACACTATGCTGTAGTTTTGCTGCCAGCCACACAGAAAGAATAAATAATTTATATAATTTCCGTTGAATTGATTATTTAAGTCTGAAAGACATTTTATTTTGAAGGAGCTTGATACGTCAAGGTGTGTATGTTGGTCATGTGATACGCTACCCAAAAATAAATCCACAAACTAGCGAAAATGAGTGGAAAACAAACATCTTTGGAGAGCTTCTTTGCAAAGGGGAAAAGGTCAACTGAGGAGCCAGAAGAGGAGCCCATGACCTCCAAGAAATAGAAAGCTTCATTTAACAGACAATACCAGGAGTCCTACTTAAAATATGGGTTTATTGCAACAGGTGACTCTCGCTCGCCAAGTCCGCTCTGCATAATATGTGGGGACAAGCTAGCAAACTTTTAGGAGAGGCTGCAGTTAAAAAGGTAGCACAGGTGCCTCTTTCGGCCAGCACCATCACCAGGCACATTGAGGACATAGAGTTGTTGGAGAGCGTTACAAAGTCCAACACAATCCAGGTTGATGAGGCCACTGATATTGACAAGGCAATACCACTTGTGTATGTGTGATATCTTTATCAGGAGGATGTGCATGAGGACATGTTAGGTGCACTGTTGTTGCCAACCAACTAAAAACCAGATCAAATTGCTGCATTCAACGCCAAACTGGGATTGTGGGGACACGAGTGGGCTGAGGGATATTGACATGTTTCCAACATTAGCAGGACTTTTGGAGGACACCTGTGACAGCATTCTCCCAGCAGGTGCGCAATCACCTGTCTTTGCTTTTACAAGAGTTTGAGCGCTATTTCCCAACCACAAAAGACCCACGAACTGCGAAGGAATGGATCCGTAACCCGAATCGAGCATATTCAAATGTTGTTTCCTCCTTAAAATCTTCTCTGAATCGGTTATCATTCACCATCATTTTCCACATCTCAAAACACCCCATTTCCCTTTAGTTGGCTCTACTTCGTACCAGGTTCAATATTTTAATAAGTCAAGTCTTGCACCAACTCTTAATTCACACTGACCCTCGTACGGACGCTTGAGGAGCTCCCACGGAAAAAGAAACAATCGAAGTCAGTGCAAGCAATCACACCAGCTAAGGTGCTGTACATGTCCAGATCCCATGCTCTGGAAGAAATAGTGGATTAGTCTATATTTTCCAGATGTCACATGTGGTTTCGCACACAATGTGAATGGTAGTCCAGAGAAAAACCATATAGAACCTGCTCCACACACATACGTACTGCATGCGGGGTGAGAGAGACCCCAGCCACCTCATTGTACCACTATGCTCTAAGAAGTTCTAAGAGGGTCAAAACAAATATTAGTTATCCTGTCTCATCTATGAGTGGTAAAAACACACTTATTGAGTTTTATTTTTGGAGTGAAAAAGGGAAATTTTATCAAGGAAACACAAAAGAGGTGCAATTACAAGCTTTGCTCACATCACAGTCAAATACAGTGATATGAATAAGAGATGGCTAAGGAGGAAGCATGCATTCAGGAAAGGCAGAATCTATAATTCCACTTTTGTCATGTTTGGGTCACGTGCAGATTGGGGAACCTGCTCATAGTGGGGCTTCATCAAAGGTCATTTTATATTCTGTACAATGTTGTCAAAAACAGCTTGACTACAGCAGGAGGTGAAGTGTTTGTGAAGGAAGATGAAATGTTGACAGTGATGAGCAAGAAGTGGTTAATACAAATGCTGCAGCTCTTGGATAATTATTAAATGGTTTTACAAATGTTATAATCACACAAACAAGAAAAGTGCACTGCGCACATAAGACATCTATTCAGACATCTTCATTTTTTCAGTACAATACAGAATATAAGATTAGATATCAAAAGTCTATTCAAGCTTTCATAATATTTAAAATATATGTTTAATTATGAATAAAAACACTTGTCCATCCATCCATCCATCTTCTTCCGCTTATCCGAGGCCGGGTCGCGGGGGCAGCAGTCTAAGCAGGGACGCCCAGACTTCCCTCTCCCCAGACACTTCCACCTGCTCTTCGGGAGGAAT
>JAVQKC010026304.1:0-10520 GCA_036025475.1 Philypnodon macrostomus | reverse complement strand
TGGTAAGCTACTATGTAGCCACAGCTGCCCTGGGGCACACTGACGGAAGCTTGGCTGCCAGTTTGCGCCTACGGCCCCTCCGACCACCACCGAACACCAATCACACAACCACATTCATTCATAGGCAATGTGGGTTAAGTGTCTTGCCCAGGGACACAACGACAGTATGCGTTCGGACGGGGGCTCGAACCACCAACCCTCTGGTTGAAGGGCGAGCGCCTACCCACTGCGCCACTGCTGCCCCGCCACTTAAATACAGTATACTATGTAGTAGGTATTGGCTACTATGCAATTATACTTTTGAATTTCCTAAAATAATTCGTAATGGGATATCTTTATTGCCATTTGGACCGTGAATATATGAAATTTATATGGTCCATAACTATTAAGTAATCATTTACTACTACTTGGTATTAGCTTGGCTTCTGTAATTATCAATGTCTATGTTTATACTGGAATTACTGGCTTTAGGACAACTTTGTTTATAAGACTATACCATTCATGAATTGTCCATTGTGCAATAAATAATAATAAGTACTGAACATACTGTTTAAATTTGATATTGGCAAGTACATAAGAATAAGTACTTGTGGTTTTGAGATGGCTTTTTACATTGATGGTTTTACATCTATTGTTACATTTAGCCATCATTCTCTGTACATAATATATCTTTGTTGGGTGGAAAATAACAGGTGTAGCCACTTTGCAGCACACTCCAATGAGTCATATCACAAAGTACAGCTCTTGTCTGATTGGCCTTGCCATGTATAAGCATTTTTTGAATGTAGGGCAGCATACACTTATTAACAAGCTGATTTCTACTGTTGTTGCAGGTTAAAAGAAGTGGAGATGCGTGATGAGAAGCCAAAGCCACCTACGGGACGCCTCGCCGACAGAATTAGCCTTTTTGAGAACCGGAAACTGGGAAGTTCGCGGCAATTTGAAACACCAAGGAGCGCAGATGTCTCCCCAAGTCGCAAACCAACTGGGAGGCTAAAAGTGGAATACGCTTTGTTGGAACAGAGGTCACGATCGGCTGAATGTCTAGACGCCAAACGTTCAAGTTCAACGTCTCCAAAAAGGGGAAAAGTTTTGACCATCAAGGAGCGTGTAAAAAATTTCAGTGACATTTGCATTACCGACAAACCAAGTCAGAAACCAAACATTACAAGAATGCATCGCAGAGTCGTGGCATCCAAGTCGCTTGACAATCTGGATGAACCGGATTCTAATGAAAAGACTGTGTCAAACATGGTGTTGAAACTTGATGGAGGAGATACCAAAGAAACATGTCCCAGTAGTTTGCCAACAACGTCCACTTTGGAAAAACAGGCAATTGAGGCTCTAGTAACAGAGAAAAAGACCATAGAAGCTAGTAGCATTGAAGCTATAGAGGCTTGTGAATTAGTTAGCATTAGCCTGCAAGGGAAATCGGCTGCTGCAAGAAGAGGAGCGCGATCAAAAAGGACGAAAAGCAAAGAGCTGCAAAGTCCGCTGAGTCCGGATTGTGAAAGAAAGCTAGACTCAACTAAACTAGACTTAGCTAGTTTAAGTAGGAAACAAAAAACTGTTGACCAAGATGGTAGTGTTGCTAAAGATAGCATTGTGTCAAGTGATACAATTCAAGGGAGTTTATCAGATGAAAATAAACCAGATGGGACTAAGAAAGGGGTTGCTAGTTTAAGTAGGCATCAAAAAGTTAGAGAGGACAATGTAATGGCAAATACACAGCAAACAAATAAGGTAACATTGTCTGAAAAAGACCATGAAAGCAAAGCTGACCTAGTACCTAGTAGCCTAAATAGTGGAAATGAAGTATCTAAGTCAAGTGGTCAGCAAAAGATGACTAAAAAACAAAACAATGAAGTGGTCAGCTCCGAAATAAAAAATAGTGTATCTAAAGTTGAAAATATCCCAAAAAGTACAACTGAAAAACCTGGTCAACCTAGCCCAGATGCTGAAATTAAACTAGCCTTTTCCCTAGTCAAAAAAGAGGTCACTGTCAAATCAACAACAAATCAACAGCAAAAGGTGCATGACAAAGAAAGCACAAAGGCAGTGGCCACCCCTGAGTTGAAAAGAAGCATTTCATCATCAGATAAACCTCAACAAAGTGAATCTCAAAAAACTAGCTCAAACAGTGAAAGTCAACTGCAGTCACCTGCAGCAACTTCAATTGAATCACAAAATGTACATGACAAAGGGGACAATGCATCAAACGCCACACAGGTGAAAGATGCAGTTTCTAGGTCTGATAAAGCAGACAAGGAAAGGAAAAAAGAAGAAACTAGCCTTAAAATGGAAAATAAAAATCTAGAAGGCAGTACAGTAAGGAAACAGCAAGATGTTATTGAAAAAAGAGACAATGCTCCTCCGTCAGTACAGCCCACAGGAGTAACCTTGCAAGATAAAAACACAGAAGAAAGAGCACAGCAAAGAAAAAATGAGAAAACTGACAATATACAGACAAAAGAAATCCCTTCATCTGACAAAGTGCAAGAAGCCAGGCCTAGTATTGAAAATAAATTAGATGTTAAACAAGAAGCTTCCTCTACAAGCCGAAAGCAAAATGTTAACGACATTGTGTCTGCCAGCCCCCAACCCAGAGGACAAATATCTGATAAAACTAGTCCCAAAAACACAAACGAAATTGATTTCAAACAAGAAATTGCTGCTTCAAGTGCACAGCAAGAGGATAATGACAAAATCAATAATGCTGCTGCCACCACAGACGCTATAGACAAAGTGCCCTTTCAAAAACTTCCTGACAACTTGCAAAAAACTAGCTCTAATCTTGAAAATAAATTCGATTTGACCAATGTTAAACAAGAGGTTACAAGTGGACAGCAAACAGATGGGGACAAAACATATATTTCTTCTCCAGGATTAGTAGTCTTGCCCTCTGAAAAGCCACAAGAAATGCTATCAAATCCAACCCCGTTAGCTGATAGTAAAGCTATTAGGAATTCTAGTTTGACCTTACATAAAGCCACAGACGCACCAGACGAGACGGCCCAACTGTCTGTCAGAGAAGCCGAAACTGATACTTTCAGTGCCAGGCGCGGTGAGACAAAGCCTGCCATTGTCAAAGACCCTGTCATTTTACCTCAAAAGGAGCAGGAAAAGGCAGAAGAAAACAGTGCCCTATTCACAAAAGAGAGAGACGAGCTCACTAAAGAAACTGTTAAGCTACCATCTTTTGACCCACTTGCAATGGAGCACATCAAGTCAGAAGCAGAACAAGAAAAGAGATTGTTTCTGACGTCTACATTACAAAGCAGCCTCGAAGATGCCAACAAGAAGGCAGATTTGATAAAGCAAAAATATTCAAATGAAATTGAGGGAAAGGAAGAGGTGGAGAGCATTGCAACACAAAGTAGTGGCCAAGCTAATTCAGGGCAAGAGGCCAGTGTTGCTAGGCGAGATGAAACAAAAATCCTTGAAAGTGGTAAGGCAGGGGAACAGGCTGTAGCCAAAGCCGAAGATATTCAACAAGAAATCGCCCCTACTATTTCACAAAATAATAAACTATCACAGAATGAGGGAGCTGAGCCTAGGGTGCATGTAGAACACAATGCCGCTGTGTGTGTAAGGGCTACTAATGAGGCTGCACTGACAAAGTCCACAAAAATCTCTGGAAAAGAAATCCAGCCAAAAACAGCAGCAGAGGCAGAACCGCAAGCTAAAAGGGTGGAAAAAAGTCAGGCCGATGACTCAGACAAGCCTGGTGGAGCTATTGATGCAGCTAGCTTAAAAAAGACTAAATTAGATGCTAAGGAAGGGGCGCTATCCGATGCTAATGATGCTTCTGTGTTGAAATCTGCACAGAGGGAGCTGGAAAGTAGTGTTCTGCCATCTGTAAATAGCCAAGCATTTGAGAAAACTAGCTTAAACAGTGAACAAGAGTCTTTAACTACTTCAAGTAAAACACAAAACTTAAAATTGGACGATGCACCAAGTACCAAACGGATGCAAAGCAAAGATGAAGGAACTAGCACTAATAAGATGAAACAGAACGACAACATGGGAAAGGATAGTGAGGATATGGTGGCAGTAATTTTGACTGGTGACATATCAAAGAAGTTAGAATCTGGAAAAACATCTTTGGAAAGCAAGCACGTCTCTGGAGATTTAATTAAAAAAGACACTATTTATGGAAAAAAGTCACTTAGCGGCACAGAAAGTCATGCATCTGAAAGTGAAGCTGCTTGTCCTAGTATGACAGCTGGGAAGATAGAAATCAATGAACTGGTTGCTAATGGCGACATGTCCACACTGCCAGAAGTTCCCGCACTTAAACCTAAAGGAAGCGGCGGTGGAGCCACTAACAAGCAAAGTTTAACAACATCTCTCCAAGGTAATAAGTTCAAGATCCCTGACTCATCCTCTCCTTCTCCTACAAAGAAACGTAACTTTGCGAAGGGCAGGAGCAAAGATGATTCATGTTTTGCTCAGCAGGATGCCCCGTCTAGCTGGCTGGATGTGGATCTCCCCAAAAAAGTTAAATTTAAAGTGAAAAGTAATGCCAAATTGACTTCTTCGGGCAGCGAGAGCAACCTTTTAGATACGTCTGGAGACTTGGATGATGAGGATTTTGTGGAGAAAATAAAGAAATTGTGTGCGCCGTTTTCGCTACCGCCCAGAAAGCACAATTATCCAAGACCACCTCAACCACCTTTCGCAATGCCGGCGATCAAAGAGGCTAGAATTGAGAAGACCTTTGACCCTGAAGAGTTTACATTTGGGTTGAGAAAAAAGAATAAATTCAACTTTGAGACGCCGAGCTTGCTAGCGAAACTTCAAAGCCCCGAGGTAAAGACGAGCATCAAGCCCGCTCGAGCTAGTTTAGCCGATAGGAGCATGTTGCTAAGTGGTTCACGCCTTCAAGATAAAACTCCTACAAGAGAAGAACAGGAAGAGAAGGAGGAAGCGAAAGAGGAGATCAAATTGAAGTCGCGTTTGGAGGGGAGCTGCGTGCTTAGTAGTCTGACCACGTCCAGTTTTAGGAGCAAGAGAGCTGAAAGTCAAGCCCAAGCAGAATGCACTAGCTCTGGGAATGTGTCTCCCAGTGATAGCCCCAATAGCCCCCAGCCAAGTTCCCCAACAGCATTGCCTCTGCCCCAGACACCGCTACCTCCTCCTCCTCCTTCTAGTTCAGATTCTGCTCCTGCTCCACTTTTGACTAGCCCTGTCCCGAGCAAGAAAGAGGAAATGCATGCACCAGAGCTTGTGGTCTGTGACTCAGGCCCTCCGCTTCCCGCCTTTGACATAAAGCTGCCGGACTATTTAGAGAAATACGTCTCAAGAGAAGAAGGAGTGAAACTGGGACAAGGCGAACCAGGAAGGGAGCAGCAGCAAGACAGCAAAGAGGTCAGTTTTTATTGTGTGTGTAATGTCGTTTTTAAGAGAAAAACCATGATACAAAATGCTGTTAGCAGCTGTTTTCTTCCTAAAGTTAACATAAAAATAAAGAGATCTGTTGTCAAATTTGGAATGCATAACTGTTTTCTTGCACACAACAAAACATGCGTGGGTATGCAGATGCAGTAAAAATGAAAGGAAACTTGTTTGGGGATTTGTGGAATGTCCATGTGCGCACATTGTCACTGAATCATCTTGTTTGTAGACTGCCGAGTTATACTGTATGGCAAAATATATAAAACTACATGGAAACTTTCTCAGTTCTTTCTGCTTTTATGTTTTGTTTTTAATTGTTTTTCTGAGGTAATTTTGGTTAAATGTAAAGTTGTGGGAATGGCAATGTCTGAGCAATATCTTTAGAAGCAATGAGACGTTTTATATGGCACAAAACACAAATGAGACCCTAATGGGGTGCTAACACTTATGTCTGCTACACATTCATATCATATTACCAAAATTTGATTGGGATGGTCTATAGTTAATTATCTGAATCTATCATTTGAAATGGGAAGACCTTTGCAATTTTTGACAATTGGACAGCAAAAGAAAATATTAATTGTATACTGCTGATACTAGCCCTATATCAATAACATGTGTGTTTTTTCAAAATGCATTGGTCCAAAATTAATGTGTATACTGTCCAATTGCAATCAGATGTAGTTTTAAAGGGGAACTATGCAAATATTTACACTATAGTTTTGGTCACATTTCTCCTTCACAGAGCATACCCTACAGTTTCAGTCCACAGAAAAAAACACAAAGAATATAGACTTTATATATGGACTCTAGACGATCATAAACGTACTGTTGAACCACACAAACACCAGGCTTGCGTCAGTTTGGCATTGTTTTATTTCTTGGAGCTCTCTCTGTGGTTTGTGGTTTTGGCTGGACATTCATTCTAGCAAGGAAGCTTCATTCACCCCACAACAACTCATGTAGGATCGCACTGACTCTGAAGTTTTGTTGAAATAAAAAGTTGCATATGGTCCATTTTAACAGTGCTCTTCGTTCCAATTTTAATTTCCAATGTCAAACTAATTATTTATAAGCAATATGAAAAAACATCAAATCTGCTGTCTAGACATAAAATCACACTTGAATATTTCTTGTGTTTATGTTTTAGGTTGTTCCCAAAATGCCCACGTCTCCCTCCGGATCTAAAGCAGAGATGAGTGCTAAACCGGGGCCTAAGCTTCCTGATCCAATCCTGTCCAATCATTATGCTGGGATTTCTCCAAACAACAAAGAGACTAAACTGGTCCCTGCTCAGACAAAGAAGAAGACAATCAATGTCAATAAGGTAAGTGTCAGTAAAATTCATGGTTATTGCAATGTGAAATTACACATGTGACCATTTTTGAGTTGACCTAAACTAAATGAATACAGTCAAATATCTAAATACTACAAACCTAGGCTAAACTAGAACTCCACCACCAGGTATATACAGGGCTGAACCATGTCTAGATCAGTGCTTAATCTGGTCTAAATGAGAACTAAACCAGGACTAACCCTAAATAAGCTATAAACTAGGACTAAATCAAGTCTCTAAATCATGTTTAAACTAGGACTAAACAAGGTCTTAATCTGGACTAAATAAGGACTAAACTGGGACTAACCCTAAACAAGCTAGAAACCAGGTCTAACACATGTCTAAATCAGGCCTAAACTAGGACAGATTCTTAGCATTTAAATTTTTATTTTATATATAAAATAGCCGTATATTTTGATAACTGTGCTTGGTGAGTCATGAACAATTGCCTTCAATTTAGCTGTTTAAAGCTTCAAAACATATAAAAGCTTTTGCCTTGAAAGTGAAACCGTGCCCCCTTTAAATGCTCGATGACACTACAGGCCTTCAAAGCTGCATATGGCTATAATACTAGTGATCATGCTGCGTATAAATGAAATGCTGTTAGCACCTGTGATGTCCCTATTGAAATTCTGGTTCTTCGTGTATATAGAGATAATAATACACAAGGCTTGCACTGTAAAAAGTCATATGTCACAAACCTATTCTAACTTCATTCTATATTTTGTTTTTCTTTATGCACATGTATCTTTTCTATGTTATATGTAAATGCTGTATACAATAATGTCTTTGTTTTATATATTCACATGTGTGACTTTATATATCACAAACTAATGATCTCTCTTACTGTTTGTACTAACTTGTTTTGTGGTTGCTACACCTTGCCCAGGGCCTACAGTTGAAAACTACTCACTTTATGTTCCATAGCCCTTAACTACATTGTATCAACCTCATTAAGTACAACGTAACAAACTGTAATAACATGTAACTACATTGTACCTACAGAATGGTTAAGGTTAGGTTACAATGTTAAGTGCTTTACAGAAAGTCAAACAAGACAACATAGCATTAAAATAAAACAATGACAATCAAGGATGATAAAACAATCAAGCAATGTATAAATCAGTAAATTATGTTATAAACAGGGTTACAATAAAAAGGCTTTTATATAGTTTTAATTTAGATTTAACATTGACCACTGGCTGACCTTAACTCCTCAGGCAGAGAGGTCCACAGTTTAGGGGCTCTGACAGAAAAGGCTCGATCTCCTCGAGTGAGCCGTTTGGAGGAGGGGACAGTGAGGAGGGCCTGACCTGAGGGGCGAGAGGGAACATAAGTGGACAGTAGGTCACAGATATAAGATGGGGCAATAAAATGCAAAGCTTTAAAAGTAGCTAATACAATTTTAAAATCTTTTCTAAAATGAATTGATAACCAGTGCATCATGTGCTCTTTGTGTTGGTTAAAATATTACCACTTTTGCTACTTATTTGACCCATTCTCTCTTCTTCATGCATCAAACACTCACAGCACAATGACACATTTAAATGCAACAAAAAGTCATCTATTTTTGAATATAATCTAATTACAGTTGCCTTCCAGTGAGCCACAAATGATTTATTCTTGACTTGCACTACCTCCTCTGCTTAACCGCCTTGACATTTCCAAAACAACCTTTATTTATTTCACAGTATCTCAATTTGGTACAGAAGCCTTAGCCAACACACCGCAATAACATTCTGCATTTGCCAGATAAGCCTTGCAGATTTTTCTTGACTTTTAAAAACACAACCGTATCCCTTATTGGTTTGAAAAGGTCCATTTCAGGTCAAATACTGAAACAAAGAAGATTAGAAAATGTGCATTTAGGGAATGATTTGCCATGCACTGCACTAAACCACATCTAGATAGTGGTCTAAATGAGGACTAAACCAGAACTAGGTAGTTGTAAAACCAGGTCTAAATGAGGACTAAACCAGAACTAGCTGACCGTTTTCTTGACTTTTAAAAGCTCAACTGTATCAAAGTATCAAAGAGTGCATTTAATGTAAAAGAAACTAAAATAACAAAATAATAGCCACTTTGCTTTTAAGAAAGCACCATGCACTGGACTAAACCAGGACAAAACAAAGACTCAATCAAGTCTACCCAAGGCTAAACAATATCACCAAACCAGGTCTAAATCAGTACTAAACAGTGTCTAGATCAAGGTTAAACCAGGTCTAAACCAATTCAAAATGAGGAATAAAGTAGACTAAAATTCTAAATCAGCTCTAGACTAAACCAGGACTAAACCAAATAAATGTCAGGTCTAAAAGAAACATTACTCATGCAAATGACTAAACAAGGACTGAATCAAATAAAAAAGCAAGAATAAACCATGTCTAAATTGGGTATCTATAAGGACTAAACCAGAACTAATCCTAAATGGGATAAACCAGGACTTCGTCAGTTCTAAATGAGGGATAAAATAGAACTAATCCTAAATCAGCTAAAAACCACAACTAATCCAGATCTGAGCCAGGACTCAATCAGTTCTGAACCAATACCAAGCCATGTCAAGGCAAAACAGGGCTAGATCTTTTTCTGAATTAGGAATAATCTAGACCTAATACTAAATCAGCTGCAAATTTGGGCTAAATCAGCGATAGACCAAACCAGAACTAAATCAGGTGAAAACCAGTGCCAGTGAACCGTGTCTAGATCAATGCAAAAACCAAAACCTAGACCTAAGTCTTAATTAGCTACAAAGGTGGACTAAATCGACTAAACCAGGACTAAACCAGATCTAAATCAGGTCTAAACAAGGACTATTCTATTATTCTATTGGCTGCTCCATAACAACTATGTTAGCAACCTTTCATTTTCAGAAATATTCACCATGCACTGCACTTTTTTTCGTTCTTCCCGATGATAAATGTGTTTTTTTTTCTCTCCTTGCAGATTCGAACAGTCAAAGGATTTCACAAGAGGCCCGGAAAGGTAACGTAGGCACAAATTTTGCCCAAATTTAAACCGAGACAAGATGTTGGAAAGATAGTTTATAACTCCACATCTGGTCTGCATATATTGTTCTAGGGGGTAGACAAAGCATTGTGGTGTAAGAAGTCAGATGGGAGTGATTTGAAAAAGGAATTTAGTTCTGCCAATGCCATGTTTTTAAGTTCGTTAGTGTGCAAGTTTGTTAGTAACTGAATATATGGGACATGTACAGAGGAGGGATAGTGAATATATGAGATATGTACAGAGGAGGGATAGTGAATATATGAGACATGTACAGAGGAGGGATAGTGAATATATGGGACATGTACAGAGGAGGGATAGTGAATATATGGGACATTTTCTATGTTTTCTGTATCTGTATAATGCACTGTTGTTGGGAGGAAACTGTATTTTTGCTGTACAAAGCTAATTCTATTCTATCTACAGAGAAGTGACAGTAATATATGGGACATGTACAGAGAAGTGATACTGAATATGTGGAACATGTACAGAGGAGGGATAGTGAATATATTGGTTGAAAGATGAGGCTGAGGTTAGAGTTACCAGACAGGAGGCCTAGAGGAAGCCCAAAGAAAAGATGAATGGATATAGTGAAAGAGGAAGTTTGTTGGTGTCAATCACTTTAAAGAGACAGGTTTTAGTTTAGTTTAGTTTCTCTGTGTGTTGACAGTTTCATCATTTACAAATCCACCTTTTTCAACACACTTGTCACACTTTTCAACACATATTAGCTCATACCTCACAGTCATTTCTAGTAAAAGGCCCTGTTATGACATACATTAGA
>JAVQKC010026290.1:0-14539 GCA_036025475.1 Philypnodon macrostomus | reverse complement strand
AGAGAATGCAGAGTGTGTGCAAAGCAGTAATCAGAGCAAAAGGTGCTACTTTGAAGAAACTAGAATATAAGGCGTATTTTCAGTTGTTTGACACTTTTTTGTTAAGTACATATTTCCACGTGTTCATTCATAGTTTTGATGCCTTCAGTGTGAATCTACAATGTCAATAGTATATACATACTGTACATATATATATATACACACATATATATATATATATATATATATATATATATATACACACATACACACACATACACATACATAAATAAATAAAAATCAAATGGGGGGCGCTATTGAGGTAACTGCCATCATATTGGTCAGATGTGTTCAGTGTAATGCGGTGTTTCAGGTTTGAGCCTAAGTATGTGCAATTTAGAAGCTGTCGATTCACAATTTCAATCCAATATGGCCGACTTTCTGTTTGTTGTAGGGTGGGGCCATAATAATAATTTATGTTGGATACACTGGAGAAGTTTCATTGCTCTCTGCCAAAGTGTGTCCAGAGTCCCATAGTGGTCAAAAACATGGGGGCGCTATTAAGGTATTCTTTATTTGACCTCTGTAATTTGCATATATGCACATTAAATAAGACCAGATCACTGTGCCAAAATTCATGAGATTGTGTTTATGTTCATCAGGTTTAATGGCTCAATTCAAGTGCCTCAGGGCATTAATTATTCATCGTAGAAGTACCAAAATCAATCTAGCTCAGCCTCTTGATAAGCCCAGAAAATTAAAAAGATCCGGCACAAACTTCTTGAGTTATTGCATTCACAGCTTAAGGGCATTCATTTGTTACCTAATTCATATTCATTTATCGTAGAAGTACCAATCCAGTTTGGGGTTTTGATATGTACCCGTGTATAAAATTTTAAACTGATCCGGTCATCGCGTTCACACGTAGGATCTGCGGACGTGGGCGGGCATGATTGTATAATATCGCCGAAACCTTGTTCTAGTAGTCTAGATGTAGAATCCTAAGCTGTTTCAAGTTGTTTCTATAGATAAGTAGTCAGAATGATAAAGAATGACACATGACAAATGTTTTGTGTGGACACATAAAAACAGAGGAGAGCTTGGCAGCAGTAAAAACAACTCACCTGTCGCTCTGTGACTGGGGAAGGAGGAGGTGCTTCAGCGCCATCTACAGGAGACCCATAGAACAGCATAATCAGCTTCACTTCAGCCACATATTTAGCAACATAGAAAACATCCAAATTCACTAGTTTATATTGTCAGTAAGTAGTAGGGATACGAGTAAGATAAAAAGTGATGGTACTTGTACTTGTGTACTTGTAGTGGTGCTAACATTATATGTTTTTTCTCCTCCAGTGTTTGCAAAATCCAGTTTTCTTTGGGGCCATTTTTAGACTGTGTAACATATTGGACTATTACAAAATGTTTGACTGATTTTGAATTCTTCTTTTTCTTCTGCCATCTGCCTCCAAGTGTGCACTCATTTGGATATTAAAGGCATCCCACATAACGATAATGACTATTATTCTAGAATAATCCAAAATGGCCACTAGACAATGTCTTGCAAACATGTCAGTTTATGGACTGAAAATAGTGTTTGGGTTCATTTGCTTATATGCACTATGTCTGTTCTACTACTGTAATTTTCTGCACTCTGGGGCACAAAACTCTTTTATAGGGTTGATTAGTGTGTAAGAAATCCCTCCAAATAAAAGGAGACATTGTTTATTTAGATTAAATTTGACATTCCATTCCATGCTGGATTCCTTCTTTACACAACCATCTCCATTTATGCAGGCTTGTGAGTGACTGGCACAATGACTACACTATGGCTTATTACCCCCTATGGCAGGATCCTACAATTATTATTAGAGATTCATAATTTTACTAGAATGTACAGGAGTCTAAACACTGTGCAAGGAAACTGCTGGTAGTTTAGTATATTATATTAAAGCTGTACTGCCTGATTTCACACTGTTCACAGACAGAAGTGTGACAATGATGAGCAGCAGTCTGGAGTTGGCTCTTAAAACTTTAAACTAAAAAAACAAAAATAACTGTGAATAAACTGTGATTTTTTAAATAAAACATCAGCTCCCTCACATCGTTCCTGATAAATTCTAGTTCTGAATATAATGGCTGTATCAACCAATCAGAGGGCTCCTGTCCTGTGGAAGCGTGTGATTGGTTAAACATTTCTTTCCCTCACTCTAAAACAAAAGCCCTTATAGGACCTCAAAGTCTATTTTTTCTTTTCTCAGACAACTTGTGTTAAACTGTACTATTGACTGAGTAATTATTTTTGCTTAAATATAAAAAGGTAAATAACATCAGGTAGTGCAGCTTTAAGTTACCCCGTGAAACCGGCCCTATTATTCAGATAAGTTACACCACTCCTCGTCGGTGCATGATCTAAACTGACGAGTCTCCCTCTCTTTAAAGGATTTTGAGTGGGTATAGTAATAGATGATCAGGTTTCAGTTTAAGGTTTCAGAAAAACCTCTCATCTCCCAAGGGGCAATTCATTTGTAGCTTCCCATCAATGACAACAATTAATGACAAACAATACAATGTACAAGCCATTGCCATAGGATGAATTCAACATTGATGTACCCAACAATAAGTACAACAATAACTATTAACTAATAAATGCATGCAGACTATTGTTGGTAAACAACAATAGTGATGCTGTGAACACCACACCTGCTCTTTCAGCCCAAGTAAATAGAGAGCCTAAGTATAGTCCTGGTGCAGTCAAGTAAAATGCTGATTACAGTCTGGGCTCATATGTCACTGATGGCTCCTGAGAGAGCACATACTCCTCCATCAGCACTGGATCACCCCAGAGGTCAGCAGAAGAGAGGTGAGAGCCCGCTCTGAGAACTGCTCACAACACAGATACTGTTCACTCCACAACAAAAGGCCAGGGAGCCCGCAGAGGACCACAGACCTGTTGGACAGGTTCATATAAAAAGGCCTGTAACGGAGTACTGCTCCACAAAACAAAACACCACTGAATCCAGGACCTCAGAGTACATCTGAACATAACCCGCAAACAAGATTTGGCAACTTGGCAAAAACTGATTCATGATTGGCCTCTTTTGGGACTAACCATTTACCCACAGCCTTAATAGAAAGAGCTCCATTGTCTTGCCCCAGGTACAGGTTTAGTTCTGTTAGTGTCCAACCCAAAAACTGGAGACAGGGTCAGGTCTGAGTCTATTGCTCTGTGCTATGACACTTGTCTGAAGCGTAATTTTAGCTGCTCAACAGTAAGATCTGGACTATAGAAAGGCTCATGAAGCCATGATGTTGTGGTGAATGCAGTCAGTGTCTCTAGAGTGGTGAAATATGCAAAACCTTCAATAGACTTCAAAACCTTTACACCTGTATACTTTATAGGCTAGTGCCTAACCAGGCATTACAACTGTCTGGAAACAGAAAAAGTGGACTGTTTCTCTCACTTTAGACCTGAGCATCAAGAGTGTGTTTTCTTCTTTAACTCTATGTTCCTGGGTCAAGGCACAGCTCCATGATGTTCAAAAATACATTTCCACCTTGTGATCAATCTGAACATAGACCTAATAGGCTTTCAGTTTTACATTTTGGATCATGAGCATCCATCAGGCTACATCTAATAGGCTAATAATAAAATAGCCTAATGATAAACTACAACATATACTAACTTCACTAATCAGACACAACTTCTCCAACATTTAGTTTAGTTAAACACTTCTTGTTTATTCTGTTATAGAATTGCCAAAAAACAAAACTAATGTCATGCGTTAACGGGCTACTTAATTAGTAATTGTTTTGATTGTTAACCTACCTCCTTGGAGCTTTACTTCAGGCTGTAGCCTACAGCAGAAGCTCGAACTTATCATAAACAAGAGCAATCTGGAGCTAAAGTTTGTATCTGTGAAGTGTGTTATATCTGAAGAGCTTACCGATGGTTTTGGGCTCGTCTCGCAGCGTCACGGTTCCGTCCCGCTGCAGGAGGATGGAGGACAGCTGGATGATCGGGCAGACAGGCGGAGGGCCGACCGGGCTGAGATGCGCAGCGGCAGGGCCGAGCGGGCGGGGCAGCCGGAGCCCGCTGCAGCACTGGTAGCACACGGCCCATGCTTGTTCCTCATTGATGGGCTGCTCGTAGGACTTCAGCACCTCTTCCACTGACAGTTCCCGCGGCTCTCTACGTGACTCCCCGCCGCTGTCCGCGCCTCTGCTGCTGGACCGAGCCATGGCGCGGGGCCCATGCTTCACTCAATCTGTACCAAGTACCGGTGCCTGTGTCCCGTCTGCTTCGTAACGACTGCCGCAGCAGCAGCTCGTCACCATCAGTGTCGTTAAGACTCTTCACTAAACAACACTTCCGGGACTTACTTTTGAAAACAAAACATTCCCTTATTTTCCAAAGGCTAAACAGAAATATTATTGTGAAAGAGCAGCCTGTAGCGATCCTGTTTTATGCTGCAGTTGACGTAACCAAAATGTTAAACTCGAAGCTCATTGGCTAATTTAGTCACATGTGAAGCAGAGCCATAGAGATTAGAGAGTTGTGCCACCGGAGGTCTATAAAAACGATGCAGCTTCAAAATAGTTCTTCCTTAGCACAATTATCAGTACATTTGAATGTCACTTTGAGTTTTAGCGGCTCCTTCGGGAACAAATGAGTTCGAGGAAGTGATGTTTAAAACTGGCTCATTGTCGCCAATGGAGTTGTCATAACTCTGCTCATCTCTATGGCTCTACCATGAAGGAGACAAGGCTGATGCAGACCGTTGCAGGCCCACCTGTGGCCTGCAGACAGCACTATCAGTCTGCGGATTTGCTTGTTGGTGTGTTAGGGCATATTGGAGCCAACATTTGCACACTGCATTATTATATCATCGGCGAAACGACGATATTATGGAATCACGTTGGTCCGCGTCCGCAGATCCTACGTGTGAACGCGATGACTAAAAAAATGAAATGCCGGATCAGTTTAAACTTTTACACACAGGTACATATCATACAGACGCCGAATGGATTGACTCTTTGATGACTATTAATTAACGAATAAATTAATTACTTAAAGTTGTAAACGCAATAACTCAAAAAGTCTTTGCCGGATCTTTTTACATTTTTCTGGACAGTTACATATCATGAAGACGCTGAACTGGATCGGTATATCTACGATTAATGGCTCATCAGTAATGAGTCATCCCTAATGAATGCTCTGAAGCGCCGCATGAATTTTGGCACAGTGATCCGGGCTAGTGTATACATGCAAATTACTGAGGCCAAATAAAGAATACCTCAACAGCGCCCCCATGTTTTTGACCCCATGGGATTACACACTTGAGTGGCAGAAAGCAATGAATTGGTACAGAGATTCTCTACATTGTACCCAGCATAAATTATGGTTAGCCGTAATATTATTGGCTATTGACTTTTAAGATGAAATACCTGGTGTGTGCGTATCTCAGGAACTATAGTGAACAAGGTGTCAATATGAGTAAGGCTCACAGTTAAGTATCTGACAAAGGGGGCAGAGAGTTCAAAACAATCTTTATTGAACACCAAAATTGACAATGACTGTGGGAGGATGATGATTGTATGTTTCTTTTAGTCATTTAAAAAGGGTCTTCTCAGTAAAATATCAACTGGATTAAAACGTTTAAAAAATCAACCCACAAGTAATACTAAGGGCAGCTAGCTGGGGCCCACCTGTGGTGAGCAGACTACACTGAGGTGTGTCCAGGGGGCGCTACCACATCCTCACTGCAGTGAACACAGCAGCCATCACAGCAAGACAAGGGTGAAAACAAAACTCTTGTGAACCAGTGCATTACCTGGAATGCATAGGTGGGGAGACCTCACCTATGTGCCTAGCCCAACCACCAGTTTGGCGCCCAGCGTCACTGAAATCAAAAGAAAACTGTTACAGATAAGGCCCAGTTGGTCACATTTACAATTGACAAGACACAAAGTGTATGACAAGACAAAACAGCATTATGCAAAACAGCACTATGTAAAACAGCAGCAGGCTAACCTGTATAGTAAATGGATAACGTGTCAAAAAGGAACACCTTTGTAAAATGTGGTCTTAAAAAGTCCCTAAAGGCTGTTAGTTACACTGAAGGACCGCAGTTACATCACAGGCCTGCTCGAGGAAATACAAAAGTTTAATTTAGTAACTCATTTAATCATTAATCATACCTAACTGTTAAGGCGTTTTCCCAAAAACACAGTACTGAGTACTGGACCAGCTACAGAAACCCTAATGGACATTGGGAGCAAGACAAAAACCCAAAGCACTGGCCAAGCAACAGAAATCCCAAAAGCAGTTAGGAAGCAAACCTGCCCTCAAACTGTAATACTATGGGAATAAAGTTAGTTTCAGTCATTAAACACCAGCTTTACAATCCAACAGGGGACAGCAAGGCAGGAACCTGGACTAGCAAAAGATGCAGAGTGATGCCAGCTTGGCAACAGGTGCTTTTTATAGTGTCTAATTAGGGGCCGGTTTAAGGCAGGGCTGAGGAGAGTACTTCAGGGGACAATGGAAAAGTAATGGCCACCCACTACAATCGACTACAAAGCTTTTATATTCAGTTAGTGTTGGTTAAATTGAGCTACAAGCTTATATGACTCTCTCTTGATAACTGACCAACTGACTTAGAGCTCAGGCTAATAAATCAGTTATTAGTGATACATCATCATGTGTTTCAAGAGGCTATTTTTAGTAAAGATGTAGGTGCTGTTTTTCTTGATTTAAAACGTGCTTTTGACACAATACACCATTGTGTGCTTCTCGCAAAAAATAACTAATTTTAATTTCTCCAGAAGTGCCCTCTGCTGGATGCAGTCAGACCTGGCAGATGGAGAACAAGCTGTACATATAAGAAATACACAGTCGTCATATCTAACTTGCACTGCTGGAGTCCCACAAGGCTCAATACTAGGCCCAATCCTATTCAGTCTCTATGTCAATAACTATCAAAATGAAATTGTATGATACAGTGTTATATAATCATGGAAAAACATTTTAGATTAAACCTCTTCATTTTCATTATTGTAAAATCCTTAGTAAGTATAATATTTTAGACTTGGACAACTATCAGATGTTTTTGGATGTCTGTTTGGTTTTTAAGGTTTTGAATGGGCTTGCCCCTCCACCGTTACATTTACATTACTAACAATAGAGCTAATACTAGAGCATTAACCAGAGGAGACTGGGACATACAGCGGCATAGGAGTAAATGGTAGTGTCTATCAGAGACACACAGTCATGGAACACACAGTACCTGACACATACACACCAGTCACGTACTCATGTGTAGTTTGTGTTTTTAGTTTATGTTGACCTGTTTGACAACTGTCACTCACTGTGTCTAATGTTTATTGTAACTGGTCTTGTACTAGTAAATGTATGTCTGTTTTATTGTGCCTGCCATAGGAACAGATGAAATTTAGCTACTGTGGCTAATTCTGGCAGATTTACTGTGATGCTTGTTGCTCATTGGTTGATCAATATGCACTGTCCTAATTAAATAAATAAAATAATACATACCTTTTGCCTAGAGTCTTCCTGCACTGGAGTTCATTTCTGCCAGCGGGGTTCAGGGGGCTGTTTTATCACAGGAGTGCCGAGACCCCATATTGGCGAGTGACTAGCCTATGCAGTTACCAGTGCTGTCATTGGCCACTGTCACTAGGGGCTCTTCTGTGGCAAATACACAGACCAGCCACTAGAGTGGCCAGCCACTTTACAGAATGTTTTTTCCACTCGTTTAGCAGTGTATAGTGGATTATTTTATGGTTTATTATTTCAGAGCAGCTGACCAGTAAACTGACTATCACCAAAGGGTTTCTTGGGATACTTTAATCAGTGTAATACTATGAAGTGGCTAAAACAGTGACAGCGTGAACAGTCAGTGGCCAGTCTGAACCGCCAGTGGCTAGTGGCCATGTCACTGACCTGTACACATTCAAGCCAATTTGTCACTTTTTTAAATATGTGCTATTATTGTCATATTATAGAACCAGGCCCTGGGCTCTCTTCTTCAGTTTGTTCATCAATCAATGATCAACAGGAACCAATCTGGATATGACATAAATGAACAAACCCTCAC
The DNA here is from genome assembly GCA_036025475.1 of Philypnodon macrostomus. Classification (NCBI taxonomy): domain Eukaryota; kingdom Metazoa; phylum Chordata; class Actinopteri; order Gobiiformes; family Eleotridae; genus Philypnodon; species Philypnodon macrostomus. Next base: position 6,443 of record JAVQKC010026290.1, on the reverse strand, counting down.
AAAGCTAACAACTATCTATAAAGTATCACATGGCTCACTATGTGGACCCATTCTGTTTACATGATAAATGCTGCCCTTAAGTTACATAACCAAACCATAGCATTCATTTGACCTGTTATTAATATCTTTTTAAGTAAATTAAGTCAGAATGACCAATTAGGCAATCTTAGCACTTGTAAAAATTACATTGGTATGAATAATTTTCTACTAAATACCCCAAAAGGATATTAATGCATTATCCCAGACATCTAGGCAAAAAATAGGTCGTTATTGGTCGATACACAATCTGAGCAAAAAGTGAATAAAGTTTTTATTTGACATTTAAAGCACATAGCACATGGATGTGTACTGTTTTTATTATATCGTTGAAACAACGATATTATGGAATCATGTTGGTCCACGTCCGCAGATTGTCCATGTGAATGTGATAACTCAAAAATGAAATGCGAACAAAACAGTTTCAACATTTGCACACAGGTACATATCATAAAGACGCCGAACTGTATCGATTTGGATACTTCTTCGATGAATATTAATTAAGTAATAATTAATTACGTGCCAAAATTGTGAACGCAATAACTGAAAAAGTCTTTGCTGGATCTTTTTCAACTTTTGCACACAGATACATATCATGAAGAACTGGATTGAGATTGGTACTACAATTAATTACAATTAATTCATTAACTAATTAATGCCCCAAAACCCTTTAATTCAGCCATGAATCCTGCTGAACATCTAATTCCCCCCCAGCCCTGAACACATCTGAATAATATGATGCCAGTTACCTCTATAGCGTCCCCTATAAATTGAAAGAAGAATGTAGCTTTAGGGAAAATTACAAAATTTGGATAAACATTCTTCACAAACATCCAGACAAATCCAAAAAGTCAAATAGACCCTTCACATGTTTGTCATGGTTTGGGGCGGGGCCTCTTAAGGTGGCAGAAGTATGTGGCAGACGTATGGGGCCGGTTCGCCGATATACACACTGCCTAGTTTTATTTAGTAATTTTGAAAAACTTGTGCTTGCCTATTTCTATGAGTAGTTATTTAAGGCAACTGCGGTTGTGATATTAAAGTGTACTCTGTAAGTTTCCTTAAAAATGTCTAAAAAATTATCTGGCACCTGTGATCTAAAGTAGGTAATCTTTCATAATTATTATTTCACTTTAGTTCCTTCCCTGGACTCTACATCAAAAATCATTTGTGGGATAAGACTTTGACCAATATGGTCAAGTTTTTTATTAGTCCCTCCCCTGACCTCTACAAACCTCAACTTTACAACATAGTACAGGGTCTGATTCTGATAGTAATATAGACCCTTTAAAATGTTGGTCATATGGAATGTTCAAAGTTCTGGATGGAGGCGACTGGAGCAAAAGTGAGTTAAGTTGGATTTCTGGAGAGGGATAGAATAATTCTGAACATATAATTAAAAAAACTATTGTGTTCATCAACATTTCTGTGAGGACTTGTAAAACCTGAAAATCAGGAATTTTGTCTCCAACCAAAAGTCTAACTGTTACTAATGTGTACATTAAATAAACATACAATGTGAGGTACATTCACTAATGTTTCTTAACTAGGCTCTGACATTACCTACATGTAGCAGAGTGGCTGGCATTTGTCAAAACCATCTTCATTTGCAATATTTTGTGGCTAACTATAATTTCTCCATTGAAAATATATTATGATCTTGCCTCCAAGAGGCAGAGATTAGAACTTTCTGCTTTGAAAGTAGGCTATTTTTATTTTGTCATGAGACAGGTTAGTTTTATCCTACTGATGTCTACTAAGCTGAATCAAACTGGCTAAACTGATGATGAATGTCAGCAAAAAACTATAGCTAAAGCTGTATTGTGACCAATGTGATGAGCAAGAAACCTGCCCCCTTTATAATTCATTACTCTTATTTACCCAGAACCATTTGTGTTGTCTCACAATTGTTTTGTTAAAAAGTACCAGTCTCCGCTGGCAATATTTATTATAGTATTAGTACCATTAGGGCTGTCCTTCATAAACAAACACACATCTTAGAGCAGTCCTGAGACATTTGTCCTGGGACACTCAGGAAGACTTTTTTTCTCTTTCAGTAGCAGTAGATAGTGCTCCTACCAAAGACTCTCTCCTTCCACCCTCCAAAGACAAGGATGTAGATAATCCTCATTGTGATTTAATATGAATGAATACATTTTTATTGTACGTCTGAACTGTTAGTCCTTCAATTATTTGGCCACTGTCCAAGGTGTAGCCCTCATGCTTCGGTCTGATATGGGAATTGAAAGTCGAAGCTAAAGGAGCAGCCTAAACTCAAGGTGTGAATGCACAATAGAACAAAATTCTAATGCTGGTCTTAGAGTGTACCTTATTTAACAATACAGTACAGATGTGTGGAAAAGAAGGATGAAACGACCTTGTTTTAGCTGGTTTTGTGCACGACCAGAGGCATCACTCTACTTTTTCCATAGAGATAAAGGAGATGTGTCTGAATGCATTTCATAACTAGACAATGACACTTTCAATGTCAGTATTTGATGTTTTAACTTTTGCTGGGATGCTCAGTTTTGGCTGGTAACCAGCTAAATTGATATGGTTCACGTGGCACTAAAAGATCAATGTCTAATTTCTTCTGCTCTTTGTCACTGTTAACGGTCCGATATCCCAAAAGAGACATGGCTCCCCTGCACACGTCCTGAACTCGTTTGACCTTACTGTGTGTCATCGTGGTGCGCCAGGCCTGGGATACATCAGCAGCGTTTCGAGAGGTTATTTTGAAGGCATCCTTTCTGGTGCCTTTACCTTTGCCGTGAGTGACTCTATAAATCCACTCCTCCAGTGCTGGGGTCATGTCAAGATCTACAAACTCATAAATGGAGTTGATTTCTTCTAGGGGGTTCCGGGCCAAATCTTCATATCGGACTATCTTGTAGCGGCCCTCTAAAAAGGGAGGAGGTTTTTGGATGGCCCTCTCGTTGATGCGCACATGACTGCGGCAGATTTCCTGCATTACCTGGTATTGAAGTTCAGCTGTTGGGAAGTTTCTCTGCTCTAGAACAATGGCATTGTCACTGGTGAAGGCTCTAGAGGACTCTTCTCGGGAGCGCATAACAGCCCGGGGGTCCCGGACCAGATGGATGATGCGCAGGTCCAGATTAGGGTCCTGCAGGAGAGGATAGAGGGACTCCAGCTCAAAGAAGCGCACCTCCTTCATGACCACGTGGCTGTAGCTACGGCAGGCCCGCCCCACACCCCCAAGGCCTGGAGCATCACACTTCTGAGCACAGACTGTCTGGTTACTGATGTGGTCCCTGGACGTGAGGGGGCAAGCGGGAGGCGAGCACAGGGCTCGACTGTGGCTCCACATAAAAAGAGAGGACATGTTGTGGTGCACCGGCAGATAGGCCTCCATGGCAGAGAAGTCGCAGTTGAAGATGCTGCGCAGTAAGTCCCTTACAGCCATCCTTAAAGACCGCGCCCCTGGCTTCTGCAGCGTGGTCCACACGTGCCATCCCGGTTCCATCAGGTAGAACACTGAAGGGTGCTGGCTGAAAACCTGGCCCAAGAAGGATGAGCCAGAGCGCCATGACGACAGCAAGAGCACGTGGACTTTTCCATTAGGCGGGCTGGAGTTACAGGGGCTGAGCTGAACGTACCAGCCACAGAACAGCACCACCGCAGCACCCTGCAGGATGACCAGGAAGATCATAGTGCTCAGGTTCACTCTGCAGCGTGGCATGACTCCGAGAGATGTTGTTACTTCCTGAACAGAGAATTAAGACAAATTCATGTATATATGATATATATCAAATAATGATAGATTTTAATCTAGATTTAAAAAACCTTACAGAGAAATTAGGAAAATCCCACTGAAGTCAGATTGTTTCCCCCAGCACACACCAAATACAGCAAACAAAGGGCCATGATGTCCAAACAATACTTCATCTTTCAGACTGCATCTGAGGGACACCTGAGGAACAGACAGAAGAGGGAGAAGCACTTTGAGTAACTACAAACCACACACTAAAGCATTAACTAATATGAATCATATCACAGCACAGTTGTGCGTTCTGTATATTTGTCAATTTGTTTATTACATAGTATTATTAAAATTAGTGATCAGATTTCAATCATATTAATATGTCTTTGCGGGGGTGAGGGAGGGGCATAGCACTTCATGGTTTATGTCTTGCTCGTGTAACTACGGATTGAAAAAGACACCAGCCTGAACCTATGTGCAGTATTAAACACACTGTGCTCATCTGATAAAATTATAAAAATCACAATGATAAAATACAAAATGTTATGTATTAAAAAATCAATAAAAATCCATATAAAAACCTTTAGAAATCACACAATATCTGGATAGGGTGCCGTTGGTGCCATAGTAGTTGTGGCAGACGTATGGGGCTAGTTAGTATCAGTGATGCAATTTGAAACAGGGATTATAATAACAATAATAAAAACATGATAATCCGCACACGCATTGTACCAACTGTAATAGTGTGTAGGCGTATTTACTCTCCAATAAAATGTTCAATAGAGTAAAGTAGATGCAGGATTCCCTTACACACAGAAAATTGTAATACACCCTATTGTTCCGGGTTGTTAAAAAATCGATATCTCGATAATAATCGATACTAAAATTAGTATCTAAATTAGCCTATTGTTGTTTTAAAGTATCAATACTGTGCCGTTTTCTTTCGACAGCTGACGTACAAACCTCCGCTCTGTCTCTGCACACGGGTCAGATCATGGATGTAGATCTATGGTCCGAACAGAGATGCGCACGTGTTGACTACTCAAATGTACGTAAAGCGGAAGGTACGCTACTACACAATCATCATTATCATCATCGGAGTAAAATGAAACAGAAAAAAAGAGCAATCTGCGTAGGACGGCGCCTCCCGGGCTGTATCCAAGTTTCAACCTTCATCAGATCATTATCCTAAACCCTTACCATGTCACAGAGTCAAGCGACTGCTGTTTAACTGTGTATTGGGACGTCTTTCTCTTCGCAGCTTTCTATGGAGCGCTTGTATCCGGCACTCAGCATTGATGCGGCCGACGCCACTCCTTCATTAAGATTGACAGCTCGTGTTTGAAGCACAGAGTAGTGTCCCCATATGGCGCCAATACAGGCTCAGCTTAAATGTAGGGTCAGAAATACATTTATGAAAACCGTAGCTTGTGAGTGAATTGTAACCGTAACTTATTGTGAAGTGAAAGAAAATCAATAAATTCATTAAATAAACGTTTACAATCATTTTTTAAAATTTACGATAAGATTTTTGTTTGTTATTGATTCGCCCCCAGATTTGACCTCGACAAGTGGTATTTACCATAATTCCCACAGCACATGAAGGCAGCACGAGTCATACTATAGCCTACTAGGACACTAATAAATGACAAAATACGGTAATACCGTCTTAATGCATTGAGAATAACTTAACAATGTTTAAAATAAACCATTATTTCAGTTAAATCAACATTCAATAAAATAACTGGTTAAAAAGTGGATTTTTTTCACTGTGGTATTGATATTGGTATAGTATTGAGGTTTTTCTTTAGTTTCAAAATCGAGTTTGAAATGTATACCATGACAACAAACTAATTGTTATAGCCTATACATAATTTAGTGTAAATTTATACAGTGGGTCATTCAAAACTCAGATGTACCTCTGACTGACAAACTAGAGCACTTCATTATCAGTGAATGGAATCACAATGTCCACCTCTTTAACATAGAGACCAGGGATACCTTCTTCATACATTACAGTCAGAGCAGATAGAGAGATGACCATTTTGAAGCGTGTTGTGCTGAAGTGCAGACAGGTGCTCCCTGGAGGGGCTGCACTGATTGGACAAGTCCTGACAGGAGAAGCTCCTCTGGACCCTGAGGCTGTGCTTTTACACAAACCAATCCTGTCACGGTTTCTTTCCTCTATACCTTTACCTGCACAATTTTTGTCCGTCAAGTGTGGTCAGGCTTTATATAAGCAGGCTAGAGTATACGTTTAAATACGCTATAGTCCTTAAGTGAGTAAAATACAATCTCCTAAGATGCACTTGTACTGGAGACAAGGTCTCAATCACACCAAAACAATTTTCTAATCTCTATGGCTCTGATATTTAAGAGAAACAAAGATTATTAGAACGTAGGCAATTTCCAAAGTGAAACATACACAAGTCGTGAATAAATAAATCATATTTATTATATCGGCGAAAACAGCGTGTTGCCGATATTATGGAATCACGTCGGTGTTTGTCCGCGTCCGCAGATCCTAGCTGTGAACGCAATAACTCATAAACAAATTGCCGGATAATTTTCAACATTTGCACACAGGTACATACCATAAAGACGCCAAACTGTATCGATTTGGGTACTTCTTCGATGAATATTAATTAAGTAATTAATAACGGGCCAAAACTGTGAACGCAATAAC
>JAVQKC010026287.1:0-23520 GCA_036025475.1 Philypnodon macrostomus | reverse complement strand
CAGTAAGCACAACCAGAATTAATCCATATATAAGGCGCTCCGGATTATAAGGCGCACTGTTGGTTTTTGAGAAAATTAAAGGTTTTTAAGTGCGCCTTATAGTGCGGAAAATACGGTACATCATACAACAATTACATTGTGAACAAGTCAGCTTTAGTCACATTTAGTTTTACTGGTAATCAAGCAATAACATGAATGCTCTACCACTACTAAACTCGTTAGGTTTTAGGTCGTTAGGTTAGTAATCTGACTGACTATTGCCCATTAAAGGATATCCAATAGAATCAACCCCTCCAACCCGGCACATAAACTTACAAGCCTCAGTACAACATTTCCCTCACTATATATTACTGCTTGAAGTAAAAATACTGTATTTTTGGGAAATATACCCATCAGATCTACCTCTTGGCAGTGTGTCAATAGAAGCTGCTCATGTCTTTCACTTCCTGTCTGTTGAAACACCACTTGATGGAGGGACGGCTTGTGAAGTTATTTCCTGTACATCTTGTGGTTCTGACAATTTGCATCAACTCTCAAAACTGGTAGCTTTATACTTTTACTTTGTTATAAACGCCCAGGAATAATTATGTAAATGTATCATTTTATTTGCTTCTAGGAACATGAAGTTTAGCTCAAAGAGGATCTATGTTACATTGTGGTTTGAGTTGAGCAAAAAGCATCGACTGTCTGTTGGTTTGTAGGTTCCTATATCCGGACTGCGCCATTTTGTCTGCTTCCTTGTTTTAGTCCAGTTTTGAACAGGGTAAGTCAACAGTTTTACCATATACTCAGCTGTTATATGTTGTTTGAAAATAGTACGTGATTGTGCACTGGAATGGTGTACTTTTAACAGTTCTTGAACAATCAGGAAGGTTTGTCTAGTATCTAGTTTGTTTACATTCACTGTTAAGTTGAGCCATAGGATTAGAGTTTCCATTGATGCAGTGAAGAAGTGTTCTTGCTCTTTTCATGACACCACAGAGAAGCAGGCTCTCATCAGAAGCATGCATAGATTTGCATTCATTTGTTTTTGTTAGCGTCCATGCTGAGTGAGAAATGGCACAGTGATTGTTTGAACTCGGGAGCTATATGCATAATTGCATATGGATATCATTGCTGCAGACTTGTCAGAGTGTTTGCTTAAACAACAAGTCTATTCTTTATTCCTAGACCTTATAAAGCAGTAATGAGACTGTGTCTGGGTCCTGCCCTTCCTGACATAAATGCTAACTATTAATGCTCCCAATGTGGTTTATTTTATCTAAGTACTGCACAGAGAAAATATTCCCCTGGGTGGATTGATGTGTAAGGACATGTCTGAATGGAAATGGAATTTGTTGTGTTGAGAATTCAACACAGAAACCTCTGTGTTTAGTAGGCTACTCTTTAGGAGCACAAAGTGTGTATATAGTAAAATGATACTCTGTGACGGTCTGTTAAATCTGCTAAATAAATTACTTTGATTAGCACTATTCACTGTAAACTGAAGGATCTAAATCGAAGTCACCCTGAATTTACAGTATTCATTTAACCTTTCTAAATACATACACTTCATTTCTTTAGCTCACAAAATGTTCTCATCTTTTCTTCACTGTATTGCCCTGCCCTTGTGCCCTTGTGCCCTTGTGCCCTTGTGCCCTTGTGCCCTTGTGCTTTACTTCATTTTCATACATATCTATCAGTGAGATCAAACTGGAAGGCTGCCACAGAAACACCTGTCCCTCACTGCTTTTCTTTTACACTCAGATGTTATCGTCTGTATTTTGCCTGAACAAACTGCCTGCCCCATATTGCCAACAGCAGAGCTTTGATGATATGACAAAGATGTGCTGATTCAAGGACACAAGTGACAAATTCAAACTGTTTGTACTGTACATAAAAGCAGCCGTCTTTTGAAGCTCAGTGGCTCTGGAGGGTGGCCGGATAAAAATAGACCTGGCTGTCTCACACACAGGACAGATTTTTCCAGTTTCTATTTATGCTTGTGTTTTAAGGCTTTTGTTCAGAGGCTAGCCATGATTCAACATGTTTTGGTCACACCTCCTCTTGTGTACTCAAGTCACAGTTTTAAAGACTGTGGACAATGTAAACCTAGTGGGAGTTTTGGCTAAGTTTATTTGTAATGGTATGGAGCATGCTTTTTGCACAGACATGGCCCTGTGGCATTTGCCTCTATTCATTCATCTTTTGCCACTCCAGACTGAAACTGGAATAGTGAGCTAACCTGCCAGTTGGAACACCTATTTTTTGTTGACAGCAATTATTCTTCTATGTAAGCATATAAATAAACACAACTAGACATGACCAGCTGACCATTTTAACAGTTTTTTCCAGATATTGGGTGATTTAATAGTCTAACAGAATTACATTTACTCTGTGAATGACATAAACATACCTTGTACATGAATGATACTGGACATGACCCATTTCAAGCTCCTGACATATTTCATGCAAGCCTATAATGTGTGCATCAGTGACACATTGATTTAGAGGTTTACCAGCGGTTCAGTCATTTCTTCTTAGGCTTCACAAACTTAAATGTCAAACAACCTCAACATTACACATTCTAATTTTTTTGGCCAATTGTTAATCCTCAGCCACCGTCGTATGACGCCGTGGAGCCCTTGGACCTGGAGGAGTTTCTAATGACTCAGTTACACAGTGGAGACTCAGACCTGATGCAGGAGCTCGGAGACTTTCCCGACGATGATCTGCAGGTGGAGCAGATGGAGAGGAAGTGTCGCACTGTCCGCCACTCTGTCCCTGAGGAGGGGTATGTCTAAGACTGCAGCCAATATATTTGATTTTAGTTTGAGTCTAAGTGGTAAGGGAATTCCACTTAAGCAAACATGTACATAATGTATATAAATGCTGAAGTTGCATAACACACACGATAGGGGACAGTGCTGCCTTTATTTGTTTTTTTACTGTGAGTTATATAACCTTGACCTTGAATAACAGATAAAGATAACAGCAGAATGTAAATATTTCACTTATCTAAGCATGTTACCAGTCAATATACTGTATTATAATTCATGCTTTTATCATTGTGGTTTTGTGTGTAGAGCGGAGCAGGATCCCCATGTGAGAGACTGCGTCAGGAGTTACACCCAGCCTTGGATCGTTGTCTCTAGACGGTAAATAACATTCTCCCATATTAAACCTTGGACAAGATTTTTCACATTTTAATAATTGCAGTCATGTCTGGTAAGATTGGAATTCTCGCTGTTAACATGCTTCTGATCAGGTTAAAGGTCAGTTTAACAAAATATATCCATGTTATGGTACAGTATAGCATACCAAATACAATTTAACCAGGAGTGACTGGCATAGATTTTTAGGGCTACCGTGAAGGAGAGTGAGATGGTTCAGCTGCTTAGGTGGTGATGAAGGAGAGTGAGATGGTTCTTTTGCTTAGTTGGTTATGAAGGAGAGTGAGATGGTTATTTTGCTGAGGGGGTGATGGAGAGTGAGATGGTTGTGCTGCTGAGGTGGTGATGAAGGAGAGTGAGATGGTTCTTTTGCTGAGGTGGTGATGGAGGAGAGTGAGATGGTTCTTTTGCTGAGGTAGTGATGGAGAGTGAGATGGTTGTGCTGCTGAGGTGGTGATGGAGGAGAGTGAGGTGGTGATGAAAGAGAGTTAGATGGTTCTGCTAATAATGTGGTGATGAAAGCGACTGAGATGGTTCTGCTGAGTTATATTTACAAAGTTTTTATCAAAGTAGAAATGTTAAAGCTATTTCTTGTGTATACATTCTACAGAGCCTATTTACACACGTCATTTTTGGTTGTTAAATAAACAAGGAATTTAGCATCATAAAAGTAGTTCAGGTATTACCAGTTACTATGTTTTAATTCTGGCACTTTGACAAACCATATCCCCAAGCTTCCACCAACACGTCACACACCATCTGTCGATAGATTTCCATGCCATTGAAACAGGAAGGTGTCTGCCTCCAGAGTCACTCACCTCTACAGAGAAAAGTGTCATTGCGTAAGCCTTGTGTTTGTGTGCTATCTAATGATTAAGAGCACAGAGGTGTATCAGCAGTAGCCATGCATGTTTTTCCTGATGTGTCTTTGAGTTGTTTACATTATTGTGTGTCTCTATAGGTGCCAGGGGGATGGTTGGAGCTCATATTCGGAACGAACCGATCTGCAAAAACTGCTGCTGAAACAGACTTTTGAGTCCGACGTCCAGCCCGAGAAACAGCAGGCACCTGTAAATATAAATGCTTTACAAACCACAAAGTAGGGCTGGGCAATATGATAAAATATAAGAAGCCAAACTCATCTTATCATAATTTTATAATAAAATATTTGTAACTACAAATTCAATGCACAGTGTTCATCATACAACTTAATACTGTTTGTTTATATTAATATGAATATTAGCTGTGTTTTATCACTATACCACAAAGTACCAAGCATTGAACTATATACCCAGTTTTAAGGCAGTGCACACAGTCCTGTTTTAGCCACCAGTAGCCACAATTGTTTTGTTTTTGAAGGGGGCACAACATTGGGGTAGGGATTATTCCTGCATACTAATAGGGTTAGGAAAAGCTCATATTTGGAAAAGGGGGAAATGAGGAGTTATATTTTTATACAGTACCTTTATACAGTACCTTTACCACATTAGGGAACTGTAGATAATCACAAAGACCAATTATAAAGGAAATAATGTGGAATTTAACTTGATATGGATGCAAAAACAATAACTGTCTCATCAATGTAAAAGGAGGTATCTGTTTCTAGATTTCAGAATTACCCCTTTAAATCTGCATTCTGTTGTTTAAAAAGATCCTTTCTCAGCCTTTTAACTGCACTAATCTGTAAAGTTCCCACTGTCCTCGTTCCAATTCTTTTGTCTCATAGTTAAATCCCTGGTTCGCTGCATTTAGCCTTGCCAGCCAATCCTAGAGCCAGTCAGTGTTACTCCCAGTTTCTAGCTAACAACCCAGCGTCCCCTCAATACCAGCCCCCTTCCATCACCCCATTCTTGCCAGCTCTGGTCAGTCAGCCAAACCAAAAGGCCCCATTAGCGCTCGAGGCTTCCCATGATGTGAATGCCATCACCAGAGTGACAGAGGGAGAAAGAGGGGCACTGTTCAGAACTTAATGGTGCTCTTCTCTGGCTCAAGCTGCTTTAGCATTAGCCCTGGGGACCATTGTGTCATGGTTGTTGACTGGATGATGCCTCACCATCTCTGATGACTGGTCAGTCCTTGCCTGTAGTGATAGAGCAGACTGATGCATGATGGAAGCCAAAGAGACAAGGAGATGAACTCTTCGTCAGGATTAGTTATGACATTCAAAAGTCTAATATAGTGCAGTATTGTCCAGTAAATTGAATAAGCTGAGCAAAGCTGAATTTCTTCAGCCTCAAACAGAGAACACAGCCCTGCTAATGGGCTTGTACTATGATGATGATGATGCCCTTGAAGTGCCCTGTGGATCAGCTGGTAGCGCTCATTTATTTTTCTGTCAACACTCAATATATATGTCTATGTTATCTATGTCAAAATATATAAAAAGCCTACAGCCTTTAGCTCATGAGTAAATCATTGAGTTTGAACTTTCACCCTCTCACTTGAAGCTAAACTAACTTCAATTCAGATCAAAATTCAACTATTGCTTAAGTTATCTTTCTAACAGTCAAAACTACTTTCAGGCAGCCTAGATGACCTTAACCAAACCCAACATAACCGATTTTATACTTATTTTTTCTATCTGATGGTCAAATAATGTGGTTCTTCAGATAAAAGTATTGTAGTCTATGAGTCATTTTTCTCATTTTGTCCAAAAAACTCTTACCATTGCCGGAAGCTTCTCTGGCCATAATTTGCTGCATCTCCTGAGCCTGAAATTGAGAACTATTGTGGCTATAGGCCCAAAGTCATCTCTGCTCCTTTCATTTTTTCGGAAGCCAAAAGCCTGCTGGGAGATCTCTGCTTACACAACCTGGTCAGCTAATGTAAAATTCATCAATGTTGCTAGTCACATGTAACTCATACCATTTTGTCAAATACAAGTCAAATATTTTCTAAAAGATAGTAATAAAACCCTCACAGGAGACAAAGAAGAGGTTTGGATGATACAGCGGAGCAGAGCATTCATATTGCTAATGACCTCTTAATAATGCATCTTGTCTACTTAAACTAGTGCTGATCTCAGTGTTAAGTGAGTAATGCGTGGAAAACCAGGCGACTGTAAATGTCTTCGGGCCAAAACAGAACCAGTCTAGACACTTTCAATGCCTACTGGATATTTATGTATGCTAACAACATAAACATGAAAGCTAAACATGCATAAAACATAGAACACGTCCAGTAATATGGAAGAAACATCGTGTCAAAACCAAAAGTGGGTCAAAGAAGACTTCTGTAATTCAAAACAGAAAGAGGTATGATCGAATGCATTATATATGACCAAAATGATAGGCCTCTGTGCTCTTCATAAACAATATACTGTGAATCCCTTGAGTCTTCAAACGTTCCCTGATCCTAATACAAATCTTTCTCTCTTCCACCCACTCATTTTTCATTCTTATTGTCTTCATTTGTCCACCCCCGCCGCCTGCTGTGACCCCCCCTCTGTTGTTTGTGTTTTTGCCCCAGGTGAAGTCTCCCTCTCTGGTCGCTCTGACCGATGACTCCGGCCGCACCCTGACCTCCTCTGACTTCAACCTCCGCTGTCTGACGCCCGACCAGAGAGTGGAGGGTCTGCTGGTGTTCAGCAGTCCTGAGGAGCTAGACAGATTGAACCAAGAGAGCAGACACGGGAACAGACACACAGAACTGTATGCATTGTGTCCACCAGCAGATGAGGTATACAATGCTGTAATAATGTATAAAGGAGTGAAGCAGTGTAACAGCCTATTCTATGTTTCTCATGTAACCTGAATAACCCCTTTAGAAACAAAATACTGGTCAGGAAAAAGGCCTAAGCAAAAAATGGATATTAATTAAAAAAAATCTGCAACTCGTTTGTGTATTTTGGCTTTATGGGACGTATATAATAGCAGATTTTTCATATATTTTGAGGGAAAATACTATTACTCAAGAAACAAAGAAAATGCTGCTGTGAATGGCCCCCAGTTAGTGACCTGGTCTGTCAGGGATTCCATTTCCCCACATAGCACCAAAAGAACAAAACATTGAACTGTAATTGCAATTTGCTATGGCAACCCCTGAAACAAAGGGAACACCCAATAGAGAGTGAAGTTGTGGTTTAGTATGTTCAATGTTTATTAATGAGAAGAATATCAATTGTAGCAGTAGTAATACCAATAGTAGCAGAGGGGTTATTGACTAAAAATCACCCTTATGCCAAAAAAACTAGTAATAATAATTCATTTTGTTCACTTTTACTTCTAGTTCAGTTCTATGTTGGCTAATATTGTAATTCTCTTTCCAGGACGATGCCGTGGAGATCCGACCCATTCCTGACTGTCCCAAAGAACACAGTGGAGACCGCATTCTCATTCGCTGCCAGTCCATCAAGTACATGCCATACATTTCCATAATCACTGTAGGAGGTTAACACATGTTCTCTGTGTCCCCTTAGTTGGACGCGAGGACGAATAGTTGCTCTTAAATAGGATTGATTGTAAGACCCTATTAGTTTTAACACTGGCCTCAACATAGTGTTCATTCTTGTAAGAAAGAATTGGCTTCTATCCTCCCTCTCTCTGGGATTTGCCTTTGTGCAGATAGCAATTTTTGCCTTTAAATCTCCATTTCACTCTTATAAAACTGCCAAATACTTGTATTGACCTCAGTGGTTTTGGCTTGCTTTTGAAATCCTTTCTCAACATGTTATTACTTACTGTAGCTCACCCTGTACAACAATAATAAAATGAACTAACGCTGAACAGAATCGGATTATCGGACAGGCGTATGGAGACTTTATGATGCGTGTAACTTTGTTTTCTCTTGTCTCGCCTTAGGTTTGAGATTGACATCGAGCCCATGTTCGCCACAATGGCCCTGTTTGACCTCAAAGAAAAAAAGAAGGTAAGGCGCTGTAGTTGTACCACTAAATAATTACAATCGTACGGTTTCAAGGTTTCAAGTTTATTTGTCGTATGCACATTCAACACAGGGTCAAAAAAATGCAATGAAATGCTTTGGATCGGAAGAACCGTTAGACTCGCTAAGATAGGTCTAATAGTACTAATGGCATGCAATAATAGTACATAGTAAGAAAAAGTGTGCAAAAAAAAGAGATAATAACAATATAATAAACGTATAATAAAAAGTACAATCAAAAAAATACAAAGGTGCAGTAGGATTTAAATAAGGTGTAAGTATTTCACAGGTGGTAAAACACTTCAGATGAAATTTTTTATTGCACATGATATTATATTGCACATACATTCAAATAGTGCAGCAGCAGTAAACGTATTACGTAAAGTGATTTAGTGCAGTATTATTGAGAGTTCGGTATTATTTGGAGCATTATCGAGAGTTCAGTAGTCTGACAACGTGGGGGTAGTAACTGTCTCTACGGCAATGTAAAACCAGATGTGACAAATAAACACTTTCACTAAAGAAATTTGATGGCATGGCGGACGGCATACTTCTCTCCTGAGTCCCAACTAGAATGTTCCTGGGGAAGTTCCATATGTTACAGATTAACCCCAACCACTATGTATGCAATTTGATAGTGTCAACTTGTGTATTATATTGATGTTCAGGCCGTACCATTTTTTTTTATCTAGGTCCTACATTTTCCTTATTTATTAGATGATAAGAATTATTATTGGCCATTTTTAGGCTTTATTAGTCAGGATGGTATAGTGACTGTAAATTACTGGGGAGAGACAGGCTGTCAAAGTCCAGGCTTAAACACACCTTCACAGCGGTTGTAGTGGTAGCAGAAGTTTTTCTCGATATTTAGTTGTTGATTGCTGGGTTGCAGGTGACATCACAGCATTCTATAGCCCTATACATTTTTAATGGGAGATGGGGGGCGGAAGAAGAAATTACCGATTTGTGTGTTGTTGGATAGATATAGGGGGGTAAAGAACCTTGTCACTAATCAACATGATCAGATTCAACATTTGTGGATTTTTTTTGGACAGCTATTTCTTATAAAAAAGCTCATATCATTAATACAAAATTCAGGCCCCTGCCCCCCATCTGAGGGTATGACACATTATAGAACCTGAAACCCAGCATTTCCAACCTGAATAATATTTCTTGAAAGTAACAGTACTTTGGCTTGTAGATTCTGAATTCCTGTGTACTAATATGTTATTTTTAGCCTCATGTCACGCACTCCCGTGATGGGGGGGGGGTCTCAGTTTATTTTGGCTGTCTCTAATGGTAAAGGATCAGCTTAATCTACATGGTTTTAGCTTTCATCATCCTCACATATTGATGCCTCTGGGGGGGGTCCCTGATGTTTTGGTTGTATCACAACTAATGCTGTTTTCTCTATCAACTTGGCATGTTTTTTTTTTTTTTTTTACAGATTTAGACAGCTGGGGACTTTTTAGCTGAAGGGGCAGGAAGGATTTAGTTTGTACTTTTGTGGTAAGGATCTCATAGAGGCAGAGAGTTGGCTGCTGACCTTATAGCCCTTTGTAGCCCAGCTGTGTTGTGCTTAGTGGAATAAGTCACTGATGTGGTTAAGTAGGCGTGTGACAAGACAATTGAATGTCATTGGCCTGTGCATCTTCATTTGGTAATAACCTATAAGTGAATAAAAATAACAAATCAAAGTTTAGACCTCTAGTTCCATGTATACGATTACTGAATTGTGAATAAATGACCACAATACATGAATACTGACTATTTCTCACCAGTATTCAGACAAATTAAGTTTGAAGTGGATGTTTTAAAACTTGGCACAGAGGTTCAGATCAAATGTAGGTAGAGCAGACCTGAATTGTAGCAAATCTAAATGTAGCAGACCGTGAGCTAATGAGTATGTGCAGAGTAATTCTGAAAGTTGAAAAAGGGCATCTGGACAAGGTTTTGATTGTTGAAAAGCTTTCATCATAGGGATGACCATTAGCATATTAATGGTAGGGCACAAGCCCATCCAACAGGTGTTTACCACTCCCCCAAGTATCAGCCTATAAATCTCAGCTCACCCACCTATCTAACCAGAACTGAAAAAGTCTGCTGGACTGGCAGATGAAAGCTTTTCAACAATCAAAACCTTGTCCAGATGCCCTTTTTCAACTTTCAGAATAATTATGAATTGATCTCACTTTCATTATTATAACAACTAATAAACATCAACTATTTTAGTGATTATGACCATTTCAATCATTCATCATTGTGAGCCTATAAAATTTGTTCTTGTTTAGACCTTAGATTACACCTGATTAATATCTAATTTAGTCTGGGTTTAGATGTGGGTTAGTCCTAGATGGTATTTGGAATCACAAATATTTTATTAGGTAGAACTTGGTGTAGAACATGCATTGCACACAAGGGTGACTGACAACCATAACTGACAGCACTATTTGGAACCTCTTCATACATGTTTAAAGTAGGTGTGTCGAAATAGGGGACAGGGAGAGAGATAAAGTAAAAATGTAAAGAAACCAAACAAAATGTTTGGTTTATTTTGATTAATTTATTATATTATTAGCATTTTGTAACAATTACTATTACTATAAATGTATTGGTTTACTTTAATTTATTCTAGTATTACTTTGTTTATTTATTTATTTTATTTGTTTTTTTTACATTGGGGGGTTGGTATGGGGAGGACAATGGGTGCAGACTTAACCCCCACTTAAGGCAGCTCGCTCCTTACTATGAATACTATGAATGTAAGCCCCCCCTGACTTGATTCCTCAGAGCCCCTAGTGTTGAAGGTGGGTCGGTCTGGAGGGTGAAATGCGAAGACGATAGTCTTGGGTGAGCTGATGTCTTCATTTTCTTGTCTTGTTTGTGCTTAGTTTTCTTTGTTTGTTTAAGTGGTGCATATGTTGTCAAAAGTTTGAGTGAGTAAACCCTCATGCATGCAAGAGCTTGCGGACTTTCGGCAAGGCATTTTTGTGTTTGTGTTTTACACATACATGTAGTATTTATCTAGTCACTATATTTTGTGAAAAGTGAATGCAATTTACCGTTAGCAATGTGACCTTTTATTGCTATATTAACCTAGTGGGTGCTGCTGTCTGTACAAGATGGGGAAAACTCGTTTAGCATCTGAACATGCTTTATTTGACCTCATAATTTGACCTTGATCGTAATACCATACAATACCCATCTAAACTAAACATACAGCCTATATATAAAGATGATTGAACTGTTTAAAATGTACAGAGGCTGCAGTCATTTCAGTACAGACTACTTTAACTAAATATCGCTGTTTTTTTTTAAAAGATTGTAAATATAGTATTTTTTGCTATCTCACTTGTTTAAATCTATCTAGAGTCTATAATATTATAATAATAGTAATTTAAAATATGAAATAAAAAAACAAAAATGCCTTGCCGGAAGTCCCTATTGTTCCTGAACAAATAGCGCAGTGACAGGCACAGCTAAATAAACGTCATGCCCCGCTCCCCTCCCGCCCTCCCCCGACATGTCTTCATTTGTATGACTGTAAATGCGCTCTTTGTCCTAAACACAGGTCCAAGTGTGAATTCAATGGGAAGGCTATGATCTCCAAATTACAGCACATTGTCCTGGGTACATGTGTGAAAGAGCACAGAGATAGTGGATCAAAATCTATTGTTGGGCCTGATTATGTTAGCACAGACATAACACATCTATTGACATAAAAGAATGCACATGTATGAAGAAATATTACCTCTTCTGTATTGTCATTGTTTATTAACTGCAGTACAAGCTCTGAAAAGGAAAGGTATTATTTTGGTGTTGGACACAAACCGCTTCGAGGTCAGCCCATTGTTCCCACGTTTCTTAAAGATTTTTGAAAATTAGGCCCATTGGTCCCACATCCCAATGGTCCCATATGAAAATTAGGCCCATTGGTTCCACAGCCCAATGGTCCCACATATGAAAATTAGGCCCATTGGTCCCATAGCCCAATGGTCCCATGAATGAAAATTAAGCCTATTGGTCCCACAGCCATTATTCCCACATTTTTTATAAATGTTTGAAAATTAGAGCCAATGGTCCCAAAGGCAAGGGTAAGCATTAGAGGTTAGAGATGAGAGGTTATGGTTAGTGGTTATGGTGTGGGACCAATGACCTAAATTCGAAAAAGATGTTAGAAATGTGAGACCAATGGGCCGTGGGACCAATGGTACATTCCCACAGCCTCTACTGTCTAGGAAGCACTTTTTTCAGACCAAATGGGCTATTTAGGTAGTTTTAGTTTGAATGTTTTAATACTGATCACAATGGACACAAAATGCACACATAATTATGGTGTAACTCATTAATATGCTGAACGCCTCATTCACACCTCGTTCATGAGTCATTTAAATCTAATAGACAAGACTCCATTATCAAACAAATGAAACAGATTTAACAGATGTGCGGCTCTGCTGTACAGAACAATTTCTTCAGAGATAGAACTATGACGGTAAGCACACACCAACGTAAAACAAAGACACCAAAAAATACACCACAACCAGGATTAACCACAAATCCATGGGCATGTTTGGCCTAGCAAGCTATTAGAAGTTAGCAGTTGTTCCTTCGCATGACAACTTTGTAACCACGGTCATTTCTTAATTTCTCTGGCGTGGGGGTAAACAAACTTCTCTCTCCATTATATTGGCATGTAAAAAAGCAGCTAACGATCGCCAACTTGGGTATTTAACTCATTCATTTGGATCGCTGGATCACATTGATGGCCTATTTAGGTCTGGGTTCTTACTATGTAAATGAATCATTACGTTTGTATTAGCATCCGTATTTGATGAGTAGAAGGCAATTCAGCAGCTTCTCTCTAATGAATTGTAATGAATGGTATGTTTGCCCCCAATGGAGGGACTGGAAGTGGCCGTTATTGTGTAGCCATTCCCATGGTTCCCGCTGTTACCGACTGTATCTATACCAGCTGATTTGTACAGTCCAATTAACTATTCATATAGATTGTAGATGATCAGTCAGTGTGTGCTCAGATTGAATGCACCATTCACCACAAATCCTACTTTAAGTTTACTTAAGAAAATGTAACTGACTGGAGTCTTATTTAACAAATATATTGACAACAACAATTATTATTATTATTATTTTTAATTTATTTATTGTATTTATTTCTTTTTTTGTTTACTTTCTAATAAAAAATAACTGATTTCTACAAATTATGTATGTATTTTTTTATTATTTGTGACAGATTTCTTTTAATTGACATATATTTGACTGTATTTGTTATAACAAAACTTTGAATTAAAAATCAAACTACAAATGAATACAACTAAAAAGATGTTATTTCTTATAGAAATGATAGAAAAAAGGCAAATCATTATTCAGAAGTATTGGGTAAAAAATCAAAGTACTATTGGTTTTACAGTGTACAATATGTTTTTATTTAGCAATAAGGTTCAAGGATACTGTGTGTACACTCTAAGGGGAGTTTTGTACTGTTTGTGGCTGGTCTATTGGGGAAGTGAAGGACTCTTGAAAGGCAGCAGACAACAGTAAGAACATAGGACTGTTGGTTTGTTACAGCTACAGCCCAATTATTTCTGTGATTGTGTGTATTTAAAAAGCTTATCAAGCATAATCAGGCAGTAGAAAATATACCGTTTTACTTAGAAAGGCACGGTTTTGTCAACTTTGGACTCTGGGGGGATCGCTCAGTCCTGTTTTCTTTGCTGTGTGTTCTTTTGCCCAGCATGGATTTAACATGGCATCATGTTCCAATTAAGCATAAAAAATATATACAAATATCCTTCATGAATACTGCATGACTGCATTATGTGGTTTTAAACCCAGCAAAATATCAAAAAGGGAAAAAAATAAAAATAAACAAGGGAAAAAACAACGCTTCTCTCATGAACAACGATTATAGAATACACTTCAGGGTCTTATGTCAGGGCAAATACAGTTTCCACTGAATCATCTGTTAATCTAAGTAAATCAGAACTTCATTCTATTAAGTAGTAATACATGTAAATGCAGTCAGTTAGGGCTGTGGCCCCTAATCTAACTGTTTAGACAATATGTAGTTCTTTAACAATATTTAGTTCTTTATTAAGGGTAAGTACTGTCACTTTCAGGGAAATGTGCTTTGGTTAGGAGGTAGTGTTTGCCTGTCTGACTCTCTATTTGTTTGTCTGTAAGCAACTTTACACAAACACTATCAAACAGATTTGGATGAAATTTTCAGAGAATGTCGGGAATGGCACAAGGAACAATTGATCCAGGATTTTTTCAAAGAATGCCATCTGTTAGCCCAGAGGTGTAGCATGCCAATACAACACACGGCCAACAAACGCTGAATCACTACAGCAGGGACAAGTTTGCAATGACAGTTGCTGTCTGTCACAGAGTCCCCACCCTTCTCACAGGAAGTGCTCTTAAGTAATCAAACCAATGATCAGCAGACAATTGCAAATTAGTGCTGTGTATAACAGTTTCGAGACAATGGGTTGGTTCTATGGGTTTGATAACCTCTCATTGTACTTAGATGATTTTAAAGAAAGAGAAGTCACTTTTTCTCTGAAGACATATCCAGTCCCACAGAAGGTATAGCCTTGGCGGAGGGTGCTTTCTAGTCTTATGTAGGTACCCACCTTCTCGGAATTCATTTGTGAGATAAATTCTTCCCTTTGGCCAAAGCAAACAATCCTTTTACCCTCACTAGCATTATTAGCCCTGTGTTATCATGGATGGACTCTGCACCATGTTATGTAATAGACTTCAGCTTGTCTATGCAAAGGCCAGGGACAGACTGGGACTAATTTGTTTATGTGCGTCTGCAAGCTCAGTTTCACTTTCTCCCTTTGTCTGAAGTACCAACCACTTTTCACCTGCCTAGCACCATAAACACTAGGTTTCATATTACTTCTTTTTCTTCCATGCACCCCCCCTTCCAACCCATTTCAGACAGCAGCCCTCCCCCCACCTATTGCCACCAGAAGGGCACCAGCGACACGCAAGGTAATCACAACATGTTCGCTCACCCCCATTGAGAGGGAGAGAGGGAGAATATAGATTTGTAAAAAGGTCAGAGGAATAAATTGCCTGGAAGGGGCAGTAAAGTAGTAGTGTCCATGGAGAGGGCCATTGGATTATTATATTATGGCATTTATTATTTATAGACCCTCTTTGTGCTCATTGTAAAAAGTGTACCCGGATATTAAACATTTTCAATGGCAATATTAGCATTAGCAACTGAATATTTCAATGTGTATAGGGGATGTGGTAACTGTGGTATTAATGTAAAGCCCTGATTATACCAAATACTCTTTTAAAGACTCACTTTTAGGTCAGCTCACAGATTATGTAGTAGTGTCATACATACATCATCATGTGTCTGCTATTGTAAGAATGAATACATACTACCATGAAAAGATTTTTATTGCAAAAATACAGCTAAATTTCATCACTGTACAAAAAAACCTTTGTGCAATTGACAATTAAACATTTGGACCAAGCGGGTCTTCTCCTGGAGTTGTCGACAGAGACTCATGGAAATAAATACAAACTATATAACCACCTAGCCATAAAGTTATCACTTCCCACCACTTTATCCACTCAATGCTAAAAATGTATATCATTCAGTCAGTTTATTTGGACTTTACTACGTCTGTCTGATCATCTGAATGTCTATGAAATCACTTAGACATATATACATAAATAAGCAACACAATAGAGAGGTAGTACAGTCTCACATCGTTGAGATTCACTTAGTGCTTAAATTGGTAAAATATTCAAATACAAAGCATTGTCACTGAAAGAACTGACTTCATGAAATGTGGAATCAAAATTGTGTAGCCCCATTGCTAAAACTAAGCTAAGTCTAACTATTTCATACTGTACAGATTTACAAAAAATATACCCAAAACCTTTAAAATAGCAACAAAATCCTACAGCACTCACACAACTGACACTAATTTATTATCAAAAGCATCTTTTTACAGCTTACATGTCCAGTTCTGTGAGTCCTGTGTAACCCAATGGCATATTTCTCTCCATTTTTTGCATGTGTCACTAATATAAGTCAGTGTTTTCTTCCTTTCATTGTCCGTATTGCATTTTACTCCTCTCATAGTTTCATCTTTTTGGCTGATTTAAGAAACTGCAGGCCGTTACTGCACACTGTAAACACGCATTAGAGCACTCTTATCTGTGGAAGTGTGATCTGCACTAACAACGCTGGGACGGGCATTTACACATTTGAATCCAGTCAGAATTCTCTATTTGATAAGTCGGTCATATTAGTTGTTTGCTGTACTGTTTGAATACACCAAAGCCTGGAATACATGAAAAACACAAGATTAGAAATACAAACCTTGACATTATATGACATGAGAAACATGTTGTTATAAACAACATATAAAGAACCAATGAGTTACAAATATGTTCAATGTCCCAAGATGACATTTTACCATAAGAGATAATGTAAAAGCAGACTCATCTCTGATCTTTTGATGTGTATGAGTCTGACTAGGTTTTTGGGGGCGATTGAGGATGTTGAATTGTCGTCTTTCATTGAGATGCACAGAGCACTCTGATAGGCCTAGCACTGCGGTCGCAGCACCAATCAGCACCCGGGAAGATGAGTGGAAGTAATGAGAGTAAAAACCCACAACAAAAGTGCCATATGCCGCCTGAGCATTTACTAAAAAAAATATTGAAAATACTGGTACTGTTCCGCCTTAAACATTACTTAAATAGGACGAACATTTAATAAATGTCTGCTAAACGCTGCTCTAACAGGGATAGCTTAGCGGGGATTCATTCCTCTTTTTCATAAACAATGTTATGTACATTTACATGCACTTACATCCCATTTATTACCAATATACATGCTCTGAAAGAAACCTGGTTTCCCTGTATACATGAGAAAATACAGTATCATAATATTTATTTAATGTCAGGCTGCTAGTTTTTAACCATTACTTTGAGATAATATGCTCTGTACTGGAAATCACTGCATAGATCAAGAACATTTCTAGTCATTGTCAAGTCATTCTCTGTGTTTGCACAAAATAATGATGTAAAAAAAGAAATTCTAAATTTGTGTTAATTTGATTATAAAATAGGTTTACAACTCAGCCCCAGTCTATTATGAACACATACAGTAAACCACAAGGATAAACCAGACCTAAACCTTAGTTCTTTTTAGGCCATTTTCCACTGGCTGTAACATGACACTTGGGAATGCATTGCCCCAAACAGGAATGTGTTCCCATTCATCTGGGACCAGGAGACCTGTGTCTGTTTCGTAAACACTGACGTCACACATGTGCAGCAAAAGGAAAGTTAATAACTTATATCTAAATCATTTCTGAAGTGTCCTTTTAAAACACAGACGTTACTTGTGAAATGGTCACTATGACCCTTGCAAACAATGCATTCATAAGAATCTCCCAGGTCGTATACAATTTGGAGCTCATAGGCATTCGTGCTTGTGGCAAGTCAAGTCATTTGTAAAAAGATCTTCTGGCTTTTGGCACATTTGCTGGGTTCTATTCAGTGTTGACAATTACTTCAGCGAGAAAATATATGCAAAAGTTTGTCATTTTAATTATGGCAAAAGCAATGACTCAGACGACGTCTTCTACAGCCCTTTCAGTATGTTGTAGTGTCGTCATGGTTCTTATCTGGGCTCCATGCCCAAGAGATATGAGCAGCTCTATGCAGACAAGTGTCTGAACAAGTGGATGGCTGGCGGCCCTGCAGTATGTCATTATTATTTTTAAAGTTTGTTCAATGCATCTATCTCATTTTTTAAAATCTTTTTTTCCCCGTTATCTCATCCTCCTCTTTCTCCACATCAAAGTACAACGTACTTCAACCTTACTAACAACTTACTGCCAGCAAGTGAAAAACAACATAATGTGTCCTTGCGGCATACTCTGACCCTAAATAACCCACAAATATTATGCTGTTCTTAGGTAGCCTCTAAGATATTCATATGCCTTAGTAAGAAGAGAGGATTCGTAGGCTGCTTGTTGCAGACAAGACCCTCGACCCTCGACCTGTCTACGAACAGCATCATGCTACGACCTCCATGTTATCTGCACTGTGCCAGTGTACCACATTTTAACAACTCACTTTATCATGTCCAGGCTTGTATAAGATGCTCAGAATAAGATGCACAGCATAGGAAAACATATTTAATTTTTGACTCAGTTTTTATCAAATGTGGATTATCTATTACCCAATCAATGCTCAGCAGTGTGTGTAACTCCGCCTCAACCGTTCCAGAATGATTTAACTGGTCTTGATCCCACCTCGGAGTGGTTCCCAGAATGGAAAGCTTGGAATGCTTTGGAACGGTTCAGCCTTGTGGAAACACCCCCAAAGCGTCATGTCCTGCTCCGACCTAGTGGAAAAGGGAATTTTCAGTTTGGTTCGAGGTGTTCCGTGGTTTCTGACTAGTGCCTGCTGTTGCCTCCTTTGTTGTGTATGTCTTTCTAATGTCTGCCTGGTGTCCTGTTACTCCCCTGGTACTCTGTCCCACCTGCTCTCTCAGGTAAAGAGACAACAAGAGCATATGTTGTTTTCATGTGTGCTCTTTCTCCTCCTCCTCCACAGCCTCTGCGCTTAGCGACCGGGGGAGGCGTCTGGGGAAGGGTGATAGCAGCTCAGATTCCTGGGTTTCTTTGGTGTGAGCGCTATGTTTTGCTTTCCATTTGGCCAAGGCTACCACCCCCCCACCAGCACCGTAAAACCCCCATAAGGCATAAGACCCTCATCAGGTCGAGTCAACTCTTGTAGCTGTAGCACAGGGCTATTAAACTTTTTTTTCTTGCAGCAGGCCCAAATTAAAATTATTACAAGGACAGTGAGGGATGGGTAATTGACACATTCACACATCATACTGGCTAAATGTTATTAAAATACAAGGGTACATCACACATATGCAATAATTTGTATGCATTATTTCTAAGAAACCTTCCGCAAGCCGGATACTTTCAGTTAGGCCCATTTTACCCCCGGCCGTCTGTGGAATATGCCTGCTGTGGAGGATATGGTTGGCAGGTAGCATAAGCATTGTTACATAGAAGTGAACATGATCTTTCAAAACAGTAAAAAGTCTTTGGTTAAAAAAAAACATGAGTACTGAACATCTGAACATCTAACACATTTTAAGTACTAAAAAGCACGCAAGGAGAGCGCACACTTCTGCCAAGGCAGCTCACTTCTACCGATAACTCCAAAATCAAACCAAAAAGACTTCCTTGTGTCAATCCTGACCTTCCCTGAAAATTTTATCATAATCCGTTCAGTAGATTGAGCACAAAGTCTCTTATGAACGGATGGACAAACGCCACCGAAAACATTACCACCTTGGCAGGGGTAAATCGAACTAAGCATCTGTACTTCATCTGATTCATCTGGATACCTTCCACCCACCCACACTCTGTCTTTATTATCTACTCCTGTGCAGCCCTCCAGTGGCGTGTCTAGACTATTTTAACTGGGGTGGCCTGGTATCTCCGCAAATATGTGATCAAACCTTTATCAATCAAAAACTGTTTAAAAAGTCGAAAACTAAAGTTCATCGCCATGCCAGGACCGGTAGTGGTGTGTAGGCTGCTAGATGGTCGATCAAATCGACTGTAGCGACCATTTTAGTTGCTTCTGGGTGGGGGAAATCCAGGTCATAACGTGCTCAAAAGAAGCAATGTCCAGACTTGGAAGTAGGTTTGGGGTACTTACATTTATTGAATACAAAAATGAAGACGAAGATCATTTCGAAATCCAGGGTGGCGGTCTTTGGCAGCAGGTTGGATGGATGGCAGAGGTTATGGTGACTATGGAGGTATGGTGGAGGCTTACAAGTGTGTGACCTCCTGTCACCCAAGCACCCCTATACCCTGTCACCTCTTCACCTACATTTGCAAGAAAAAGTGTGTGAATGTCCAGAGACATTGACTGGTGAAACACTACACCAAGGTTTCTGAGACTCAGCTGGAAAGTGGAGCCCAGAGAACCAAAGTGTTGTTTGATCAAAGGAACTTTCTGATCAGGAGCATTGATTAGGGTTTCAGTCTTACTAGAGTTGAGCTGAAAGCAGTTTTTAGCTAGCCAGTTCTTAATACAAGAGACACAGTTTAGTAAGCCGGCTAACTCTGATTCATTGAAGGAGCGCTACAATTGAATGTCATCAGCATAATAACAAAAATTGAAAAGAATCTGTTGCTCAGATATGAAGAAAACCACTTAAGAACACTTTCAGAAATTCCTATCTCATTTTGCAGTCAATGTAACAAAATGTTGTGGTCGACTGTATCAACAGCTGATGACAGATCCAATAAAACCAATACACTGTAATGACCAGAGTCTGCAGCCATCAATATATTATTAGAGACTTTTAACTTAGAGACTTTTTAAGGTCAGGCTCAGTAGAGTGCATCTTAAGGAAACCAGACTGAAATCCGTCCAGAATATTATTATTTTCCAGGAAAGTGGTCAACTGCTCTGCCACTACCTTCTCCACAACTTTAGCTAGAAAAGGCAGTTTTAATATTGGCCTGTAATTGCTTGGCTCAGATAGGTCCAAATTGGGCCGCTTCAGAATAGGACTTCAAAGCTGCTTGTTTGAGAAAAGCTTGGGACTGACCCATTTGACAGGGAAATGTTAATCAGTTTGACCACATGTGGACTAACAACATCAAACATCTTTAAAAATAGTGATGTTGGTACAAAATTTAGAGGGCAAGAAGAGGGTTTGATCTTAAAAACATCCTTAACATCCTCCAGAGTCACAAGAGAAAATGAGGACCAAGAACACACTGGAGGGCCAACACTAGGGATGCTACCAAGGGGTGGTCTTAAACTTGCCCTGATATCATCAACCTCTTTTACAAATAGTTAAAAAATCTATTACAGTCATCTGTTGTGAATATAGGCACCAGCGGAGCTGAGGGTGATACAGTGTTATAAATGATATCAAACACAACATTAGGACTTTTCTTGTTCATCTTCACAAGACTAGAAAGATAGATCTGGCCTGTTTAATCGTGATGTGATCAACTTCTTAAAATGCAGTCTGTGGACTTCAAGTTTTGTACATTTCCACAAATGCTTCCGACATGTTCTCCTAAATGCCATAATCTCCTCATTCATCCAGGGGCAGGGGTTTTAGGAGATGATATTTTGTGCTTAACAGGAGCAACCTCATTTTAAACAGACAGGCAATGGCTATTAAAAGTAGACAAAAGAATCTGCATCACTGCAGCGATCAAAACAACTGTTCTCTAATAATATATTAATAATAATGATTCAACAGCAGTTTGATTGATAATTTCGCCTTTGAGAAATCACTTTATGACAAATTAAAATACAAGCAGTAGTGAAAAACACACATGCAAGACCAGGAGTCAGTGTCCCCCCTTAGTCATTTATCGCCTCCTCGCCGGGCAGCATGCGGGGTCCCAAACATGGAACATTCCGGAGGTCACAACTCCGGAGGGCACAACTCGTTTAAATGTGTTTGAACAAGTCTCCAAGAATAAAAGCCTTATTGGCTATAGAGCGAACGTTCAGCAAGGCGATGCGTGTTGTTGGCTTTGCACACTGAAGGACTGGACATAGCAGAGGAGAACGGGCGCCATCCACACACCCCGCCTGAGGGATCCACTCATTGGTATGGGGAGCCGGTTTTGTTGTGTCAGGAAGGTCCGATCAGAGTGCCACAGAGGCGACGATGCAGGGGACAGCGGTGATGTGTCCTGGGTCACAGACTGGTACCACTACAATACTGACAAGTTTGCAATGAACAAACAGTGCAGCAGTCATTTGCAAATATGTGCTGGTGTATAACAATGTGCTGTGCCAGATGACATTGTTTTATTAGGTTATTACTGTTGTTTCTATGGTCTTGATAACCTTTTGAATTTGATTAGAATGATTTTTGAACTGAGGTCATTAACAGAAACAAAGAAAGAGAAGTCACTGATTTGTATTTTTTTCTGGAGGAGTGTCCAGTCCCACAGAACTATTTAGGAGGTTTGATTTAACCCTCTGGTGTTGCCCTCAGGCAACATATCCATTTTTGGCCTGTGAAATCTCCACAATGTATCAGTTTATGTCATGTAGCATTTTAAAATAGAGGGAAGAACATAGGGAATCAATAAAAATGCTTTATTTATCATGTGACTTCCAGGATGAAGTCGAATGAAACAGCACTGCAATTTTGCTCACTAAAACATCTTAAAATATAGTCAGTGAGGACCAGTTAAAATACAGTCATTGAGTGAAAGGCAACCGGGGACATGGGAGGAGGCGTTAAACACAATCCTTAGTGGTTATTTGCAATGGCTCGATGTGACATAATACACATTGTCACAGCGTCTGTTTGCAGTTTCATACTTTGACAATTCAACTCATTTGAAAATTTCTAAGATAAACTTTGTGTGCAACGTCAATTTTTCAATCAACTGTATTGCATCAATGTTATTGTCCTTTTATGTGCAATAGATTCAATTTCCCAAAAAGGGTGCAGCATACAATTAATCTCCTTTTTCTCGTCTGACACTCACGTGAAAGGTTCCATTTCAGAGGACGCTGCATTTAACATGACATGTATTAGCCATCCGAATTTACTCTCAATTGCACCCATAGACATCCTTTCAAGATACAATGTCCCAGTAATTATCACCTCCCATCAATGCTCCAAGCTCCTCTATCTCCATTTTGCTCACCACCAAATCTGTCAGGTGCATGCCTTTTGTAGGGGAAACTGAAATTACTGCTCTGAATCTGTAGGGTCAGTTACATATGTATTATCAAAAGTGCACAGTGCTTTAAAGTGACGGTGATGACATTTTTCACAATTAATACTGTAATACGACGGTGAAGGTTGTCATTCATCCAGGTAGAGGTCATTCAATAGGGAACAATAGAGAGAGGGAGCACCATTAGCAAATAGTAGGGCACAAGCCCATCCAACAGGTTTATACCACTCCCCCAAGTATCAGCCTATAAATCTCAGCTCACCCACCAGAACTGAAGAAGTCTGCTGGACTGACAGATGAAAGCTTTTCAACAATCAAAACCTTGTCCAGATACCCTTTTTCAACTTTCAGAATTAATAACATCACTTATTTCATTGCATTCTTTTGACATATTTTTTTTTATCATATTGATGTGAGGCATAAAATGCAGTCATTATTTGATTTGATTTTTTGCACATTTCCCCATGACTTTATACTTCTTTTTCATGCCCTGTATTTGTGAGTTCTGGTGTAGTTTTTGTCATATTTAACATGTGCTCTCAACTGTGCGGCAGTGGTACAGTGGGGTAGGCGCTCGCCCCTCGACCAGAGGGTTGGTGGTTCGAGCCCCCATCCGAGCGCACACTGTCGTTGTGTCCCTGGGCAAGACACTTAACCCACATTGCCTGTGGTTGTGTGATTGGTGTCCGGTGGTGGTCGGAGGGGCCGTTGGC
>JAVQKC010026271.1:0-11231 GCA_036025475.1 Philypnodon macrostomus | reverse complement strand
TTTGCAATGACCCTGTTTATTGTTTATTGTTTACATGCATCTCTTTTTGTGAAGCCCTCTGAGGCAACTGTGTTGTGATATAGGGCTATACAAATAAAATTGAATTGAAAATTGAATTGTCTGTCCCATGTCCCAAAATCCTCACATGAACAAGAACAAGTTATACGGCCTTTACGTGATAGCAGCAACACAAAGGCAAGAGTATCTCAATGTGTCCATTCCAGTGTTGATGTAGTCATTCAACACGTATGTTCTTGCAGTGATACAGCACGGGTTAATGTAGCAAACAGCTCTCTAATATGTCTCCAATACATCCATCTCCATCCAGTGGCAGTGGAGCAAGGGAGCATTGTCAAAAACCTTGTCATGTTAAAAACATAAAGCCCACATTTGTCCTTGTTCATTTATGAACCTCATAAAACACTGGACAACTAATGACGAACCCTAACATATCCAGTACAGTACAGCGTCCGATCCACCATCAGCGGATAGTATGTGCAACATTTTAAATATTTTTGTTTACATGTGCAATTGTGGGGCGGCAGTGGGTAGGCACTCGCCCTTCAACCAGAGGGTCGGTGTTGTTGTGGCCATGGGCAAGACATTTAACCCACATTGCCTATGAATGAATGTGGTTGTGTGATTGGTGTTCGGTGGTGTTCGGTGGTGTTCGGTGGTGTCGGTGGTGGTCGATGGTGGTCGGTGGTGGTCGGAGGGGCCGTAGGCGCAAACTGGCAGCCACGCTTCCGTCAGTGTGCCCCAGGGCAGCTGTGTCTACATAAATAGCTTACCATCAGGAGTGAATGAATAATACAAAAAAATATATGTAAGCGCTTTGAGAAAGCCTTGGGCATTGTAAAGTGCAATATAAATCTAATCCATCATCAATTGTTTATAGTAAATCACATGCACCAATCCCTATACGTGCAAAATTATGCCTCTCTTAGTAAATCCGGCCATAGGTATAGATATAGATTTATTACGTATCAAATCCAAAACAGAGACAAATTGCATAAAAATACATACATACATAACACAGTTAATAGTAAAACAAGTTTTTAATAACTCTACACAGCAAACATTTATTAAACTAGGTCCACGACAGCAAGGTGTATATCGGCAAAACAGCCCCATACGTCTGCACCAACTGCTTTTGCACCAACGGCTTTATTTGACCTCTGTAATTTGCCTATGTACATTAAATATACACTAGTCCGGATCACTGTGCCAAAATTCATGCAATTTTGTTTATGTTCAGGAGGATTAATGGCTCAATTAAAATACTCCAGAGCATTAATTAGTTAATTAATTGTCATTCATCATCGAAGTACCAAAATCAATCTAGTTCAGAGTTTTCATGATATGTAACCGTCTACAAAAGACAAATCGTGTTTCGCTGATATAATTATTATCGTTTAGATTATGCATGAAAGACCAGAGCCCACAGTTATGACCCTAAACCTCAAAGCATCAGAAAAACCCACATTTGCATTCACTTTAGTGCAAACTTAAACTGGCACTTCAAACACAAACATGGCTGCCTGGATCCAATCACAATCTAGCTCCGGGCGATGAACACCACTGAATATTGCCAACATCTGCAACTGTTGCAAATATATTTACGCAGTATTGCAATATAATATTCATGTAAAGTGTGTGATCAATCATTTATAACAGGCTTTGAGATGCACTTTCTGGGAGTTATATATGCATTCAATTAACTCTTTCCGCCAATGGTAAGCAAAAAGAAAATGTGATATCCTCAATGTTTTTGCTTGGTCCTATGTCTTGTCCATAAATCATTTTTGGTCTTACTCCCAGGCTTTCTACAAGGCTTTTTATAATGAGGCTTCACTTTCTATAGAGTCAATTTATGAGAAAATTGGACTCACATTGACAGTAACAATGGCCTGTTACTTACAATTTATTGTAGTATGTGCGGAGATATTTTTGTAATTTAAAACCTTGAGTGTTTCCCAAGGCTATGATGCTACGCAGTAAATCTTTTCATAGCTTAGTAGATGTTAACCAATTTATCCAATGCATTTGTGGTGCATTTGGGGCACACAATATCACTCACTGAATAAAAAACACTTCAGAATATTTTAAATAAGTAGACTTAGACCTGATGCTTGAATGAAATGCTGTACAGCAACACATTTAATGCTTGAGGAAACCTCCACAACAATGAGAGAACAGCACTTTTTGATAGAAACTCCGGGCTTATGGGAACAGAGAACAATGCCTCCAGTATTGATTTCTTCAAATCTATGCAGTAATGGAACTGAACTGGTATGAACCATCTCAGTAATAGAAAGGAACACTTACATTAGTACTTTTCAAAGAATGTTTTTATTGAGTTAAAAATTAAGATTTTGGCTTAAGGATCTATCTAAAAATGGTTACTTGAACTGGATCTTGGTTAGTATCAGAACCATTTTGAGTTATCTAACAAAGTAGGACCAGTGAGGACAAAAACTCTTTGGTGGTACTGTGATAATTAAGCATCATGTTATATCATCACTGCTAAAAAGACTAACCTTGTTAATGACTGTAGAATACAGCAGTAGACAGGTTAATGGAAAAAGCTGCCATCACTGTCCTGTTCTCTAATTAAAAACAGGCATGAAAACTATGAAATCTGAAACCCCTTTTTCCTTCATCATTAATGCATGCACAAATGTATACTATTTTTAGTGAGATGCATTAATGAATAACTTAAGACTACCTGTAAATTAGTATAATATAGTTTTCTCAAGGTTGTCACGGTTGTCATTTAACTGACGGCTAAACGCTGCGACTGTGAAGGCTGCAAGAGGAAAAGAAAAATCAAAACATGACACAACAGCAGGCAACCGCTCGATCTAACATGACTCCTGAGATCTGAAGATAGTGACGTCAATGACAAATTTGTACGGGACGTTGGACAAACACGGCTGAACTTTTGCCACCATCAACAAATCTGCAGCTAATCTTCTCTGTGACTTGGCAATTATCTCAGTCCTTGACCTGAATTGGAGATGAAGGAGGAGGATGAGAGGCGGCCATGTTGGAAAAGCGGGCCGGGATATAGTGTTCGGAGCCTGTGGGATGCGCCTCAATGCCGTAGCTGGCCTTTACTGACTGCACTCCCAACCAGCTCATCAATATTCATTGACCCGCGCCGACTAATGTCCCCAGCGACTGGTGGGATAAAGTTGCAGAGGTCGTACAATCCGTGAGCTACAGAAGATGGTGGAGAAAGAGCGCTGCATGAAAATAGCCAGGGATGATGAAAGGACACGAGAGGGAAGCTGTTAAAGGGCAAGGCCTGGAGAGGTGAAAGTGTTCATGGCTTCAATTCTGTACATAAAGAGGTAGACAGGGCTGGACTGAAGTATGTTTATAAAAAATTATATCTGTAATTTAAGGACCAGTATTCAGAAAGAGCATACTATATTTATGACAACTCTTATAAAAAAAGGTATAAAAAAATGTTCCAATACTAAACCAGTGAAAAAATGATACTACTGGGGCTGAGCTCAACATTCACAAAACAACCAAATAACATTTAACACGTGTTCAAGCTAGTCAATAATATCTCAGTGATCAATAATACAATGCTGCTGTAGCTGAAGACAAACCAATACCAGTTTGGCTGTACACTAGCATGTTTTCAGTACTAAACCATATAGTTACTAGGGGGCTAAGTGCTAAGTGCAGAAAATGCTATTTAGCAATGTTGATGCTAGAACGTACCATTAACATGCTAAGTGGCTAAGTTAAGTGTTTGCCAAAGTAGCGTAAAATTAACTTTAGTGAAAATGATTTCAAGCAGCAGTGCAGGAAGCTATATGCTAACTGTAATGCCATTTTAAATAACAAATACTTTCCCATTAGCCGCATCACTTCTTCAGTCCAGTGCACGCAAGCATCGACTTTCAAACACCTGGGCTTTTATCACGTTATTGCTTTAAATAGAAGTATTAAATAATGCTAATATGTGGAAATATGCAGAAAGTAATGGCATTATGCATATATTGAGCTGAAACCACTGAGCAGCAAAAACACTGCCAGGAGGATAATGGTGTATGAGTGCCTCCCTTTATCTTTAGCTCAACCCATTTTGTCTCCACTTTCTCATCTGTCTGCCCACTCCCATCTCCACCACTGTCCTCAGGCTCTCAGCTCCTCATTCATTCCACTCTCACGCTTGTTTATTTTATTGCTCTGCCTGCGACTTTTTCTTTGCTTTTTTTCTTTTTTGGACCGCATCATCTGCGATCCCAGTGAGATGACAGAGTGTTGTGCTCAGAGTTGAAAACAGAGCATAAATAAAGTTTTCTCTTGGGCCTGGAGGGGTTTGATAAAAGCTGCCAAATACAAGTTAAATGATGGTGATGTCGAGGTGACCAGTGACCTGTTGAGTCAGTTAGTTGACCTTAAACACGAGATAGTATTATTTCACTTTTTAGTCTTATACAAGTTATTATACAATGTACACTCACTGGCCAGACTGTTAGGAGCACCTGCTCTCTCTCAGTGGGTTACTATCTGACCCATTTCTATGATGTAAACTAAAACTAATAATAAAAATGATTGGTAGAACGTGGTAACCCACAAAGTCTGATCTGATGTTGCTGTAGAGGTCAGAAGAGGGACTAAAGTATATATGACAGATTACCTACTTTACATCATAGAACAGCGTCAGATGACACCATTAATTGGTGAGGTTTAGTTCTGGTTTACACCTAGTCCCGAGACATGTTGAGACAAGTTCAGAGAAGAAAGTCCTGGTTTGTGATAAACATACCTTGTTGATGACAAAGGGGAATGTCTAAATGGTTTCCAGATTCTAGGTGAAACCAGGTTTATACTAGGACTGAATAAAGACCAACTCATTGTGAAAACCCATCAAATAAATGGGTCAAAGCCTACAGCAAGCAAGGTATACCTAATAAAGTGGCCAGTTAGTGTAGACGCACACTTTCAACCAAAAATCATTCCCATTCAGTCCACTCTCTTTACTCAACTGCCATTAATTCCCACAGTGCCTTATGTGAAAACTTCTGGGTTTACTTTTCAATTTTGTGTTTAAAAGTACACCGCTGGGATAGAATTTCAACCTGCTACAACAAGTTCTTTCATAGAAAACACATTACACTGATTTTTCAAATATACACTTACTTTAGAGAGTTGGCTGCAAGTTGTTTATCTCAAAGTTCGGGCAAAATACTAAAATATTACATTGACCTGTAAATGATATGTTGGAAAAGTGAGTGGCTATTGTGCATATAGCTGTATCAATTGATTTTTAGGTTGCAGGTGACATCATAACATTCTATATTTGTTTAATGGGAGATGGGGGGCAGGAAAATTACTGTTCTTATTCTGCAGATGTGTGCAGTTGGATCGATATGGGGGGTAATGGATCTGGTTACTAATAAAAACTAGGCCTGTGCTGTTGTCCACGACAGCAAGGTGTATATCGGCGAAACCGCCCCATACATCTGCCACAACTGTCACCAACGGAACTTTAATCAGACATAATGGGATTTCTAAGGGTTTTTATATTGTAACGAGCAATTAAGAGGCCCCGCCCCCAAACCATGACAAACATTGAAAGGGTCTAATTTCCTAATACTTCATTGTTCTTTCAGTCTATCGGGGGCGCTACAGAGGTAACTGGCATCATATTGTTCAGATGTGTTCAGGGCCGGGGGGTAATTAAGTGTTTCATGTTTGAGCCTAATCGGGCCAAGTATGTGCAAGTTAGACGCTGTCAAATATACCTGACCTCCCAAATTCAATTCAAAATGGCCGACTTCCTGTTTGTTGTAGGGTGGGGTCATAATAATATTTTATGTTGGGTACACTTTGGAGAATCACTGTACCAAGTTTCATTGCTCTCTGCCAAAGTAAGTGTGTCCAGAGTCCCATAAGGGTCATAAACATGGGGGCGCTATAGAGGCATGTACATTAAGTATACAATTGCCCGGATCACTGTGCCAAAATTTATGAGATTTTGTTTATGTTCAGCAGGATTATTGGCTCAATAAATGTGTGTCTGGGCATTAATTTGTGAATGATTTAATTGTCATTAATCGTAGAAGTACCAAACTCAATCCAGTTCTGCATCTTTATGCATGTATGCAGGTACACCTGTGTTGCACACAGGTACAGGTATGTACCTGTGTGCAACAGTTGAAAAAGATCCGGCAATTTGTTTTTGAGTTATCACGTTCACAGCGAGGATCAGCGGACAGGGACCGACGTGATTCCATAATATCGTTTCGCCGATATAAATATTATTACTGGATGTATGAATATCCAACTCTAATAAACGTACCGTATAAAAAAGGTGTATAGCTATAGCCCACA
The DNA here is from genome assembly GCA_036025475.1 of Philypnodon macrostomus. Classification (NCBI taxonomy): domain Eukaryota; kingdom Metazoa; phylum Chordata; class Actinopteri; order Gobiiformes; family Eleotridae; genus Philypnodon; species Philypnodon macrostomus. The sequence goes on along the minus strand of JAVQKC010026271.1, from coordinate 4,871 downwards.
AAAATATAAACTGTAGCGGATTGTATGTTTCTACACTTTTCACTTTTTATTTGTGCAACACATGGGAAGATGTCGGAGTATCCATGGCTACACAGGGAGGACATGCAGACTCTACCCAGAAGGATTAAAGGATAACACAAGATTACAAATTTGCAGGAAGGAATTAAATGCCAAATGTCATTACTTCACTATTTCTCATGTTCTATATCAATAGATCTTTTTAATCCAAACACACATATTTTAGTGCTTTTAATAATAAAAAAGAAAAGAAAAAAAATCCAGAACATTGGATGGACATTTGGCCCATAGCTGTCTCAAGAACCCAACCAAAGACATCATTTTTAATTGGTATTTACATTTTGGAGTATTTTTTGGATTATGTATTCCCTATCATATTCTCAAATTACAGTAAGAAGTACTTAGAAGAAGCATGCAACAGAACACTTCAAACTTAGGGACACAAAGACGATATATAATACATTTTAATTACAGCATTTAAAAAGGGGAACAATGTGACTTTAAAAAGTAACAAAACCCTGAAGAAAAATGAACACCCTTTAGGTTAAACAGTGGCTACTACAGTTGAATATTCCTGTTCCTATAAGATGTGTCATGGTACTTGTCAAGTGCTCTCTGGTTGTGCACTCTCCGCCCTTGAAGGGAACTAGGTCTCACAATTGATGCTTGATTGCAGGAATTTACTCAGACACTTTGTTGAAGGAATTCATCCAGAAACATTTTTCCTTTAATTCTTCTTTATTTAAGTTGCAGTGTAAGGGCAGCATCAGGTAAAAAACCTTGAAAATAAGGACATTTGTTTGAATCAAAATAATAATAATACCGCCCCAAATCAAGATTAACCTGAACTAAATTGTAACTCATTCACCACACATTTGTACATACTTTAAACTCAATTTTGAAAAGAAAAAGAACCAAGGTCCATGAACGCAACAGTCTGCACACATCCTTACAGGAGGTTTCTTCAAAACATATGCAAGTCCATATGCACAAAATTAAGCGCCGACCAACTGAGTCCTACTCGAATGTCCATGCCTCAAAATGTAGCTGTTTTGATTGCATTCTTCCTTTTACAGTGGTCAAATGGTCTCTATCACTCAACCGTCATCATTTTTCTTAGCCTGGGGCTAGAGACTCTGAGTCCACAGTGGGGAATCAAACTGTCTGTGTGTATGTGTTGTTTCAATAATACTTCTTAAATGGTACTCCTCCACTATGCTCCATTCTAAAACTATATTCAACAAATCTGAAATGCATGTAATGGGCAGCAATTTCCATTCTCAGTGTGTCTCTCATATCTGAAATCATTATAGTGTACTATTTATTTATACTTGGTTTACTGCTAATCTCATTGTGATTCATACTAGATAGAAATCTTGTTTTTTCCCCGTAAAAATACATTGTTCTTCTAATTCATCTTTATATCCAAAATATGCTGCTGGCTTAAATTTATTCAAGCAACTATGGTCCTTAGACGGGCTACATCCTGAACTGTAGTCAATTAGTCACAGGGCTGACACTTACAGACAACTATTAACCCTTGCATCCATTAACTATGGAAAATTTTGATAGAATTCTCCCAATGCATGCATGTCTTCGGACTGTGGTGATGAGGCTAGAAACAACCCACAGTAACATGGAGAGGACATGCAGAGTCCATTCTATGTGCACCCCTACAACTAAAGGCCATCGGCCATCTGAAGCCAACTGACGTATTTTGCCGTCGATCACCTCCGGATTTCTGATGTGTATGCCCCCATCCCCCTATGATGGAAGCCGTTTGACCAGTTTTTGGGCGATAGAGCATGTTGAAGCGCCGCCTCAAGTCTTTAGGCACAGGCCACTCTGATTGCCTAGCACTACAGCTGCCATAGTCTCATATGCCAAAAAACACCCTAAACGGACAGAACTACAAACATCGAAGGCTTGTTCAACACTAAAAGAACAGGCCAAATGTTCAAAACTTAACTGAAACAGGTTGGACAGTTGATCAGAAAGTCCACTACTAGGGGTTGTAACAGGGCTAGCTTAGCAACAGCATAGCAATACATTACGTCACTTCCTGTTATCTTTGTTCAATTTCTAGTGCCATATGCCGCTTTAGAGGGGTAATTGCATCACACTCGCAAGGCACAGACTTTGGGCCGGTTGTCTCTTCGGTGTATGAAAATGGGAAAGGGAGACTCGACACCAGGAAACGGGGCTGACAGAGGAGATGGGCCGTCTCTTCATCTCTTCAGTCTGGGTGTTTCTTTGGTGTGTGGAGACCTTAAAGCTGCACTATTAATAAAAGAGCAAGATTGATGCACTTTCTCCCTTCAGCCTCTGACATTCTTTCCAAACTTCTTCCACCATCTCACACATTAAGCACACACTGCCTCATATGTGTTCACAAACCAGGAAGCATGAGAATAACAAACAGCGGTCTGTCGTTGGCTTTTTATTATTTTGAACTTTTGAAAATATAGCTGTGAATAGGCAATACAATTTTAGCTTATGAAATAAAGCATTACCCCATTTATTCCTGACAGATAACGGGTATAGAGAACACTCCTGTACTGTGGAAGCGTGTGATTGGTTAAACTGTCTCTTGCTCTAAAACAGAAATCCTCATATAACAGCCCACGGAGGGTCTGTTATGCTGTGAAATTGATTTTTGTATTTTTTATTTGCTCAATTACAAGGAAAAAATCAAGGTACTTCAGCTCTAAAGGTAATCATTACATGGTCAATCAGAATTATATTATAAACAAAAATAAATCAATATAAGTTCAAGAAGGCTATTCTGATTTCTTCTACTAGATTGTAAACATCACACAATTAACATCTCAGTGAGAACTTTCAGCCGGCTGTGGTCAATTACAGATTCAAATCAATGGAGGTTTTCTCACATGTCTGCACCTCCACTTGTCTCCGATAGAAGAGGATGGGAGATTGTGTAACTCAGTGTGGGGCCCATGGTTATCCCTCCCCATAAAACGAAAGTATAATTAAAAAGGTTAAGTGCTGATCATTTTAGCACCGAGATCACCCGCCGAGCTTTAAAAACCAGGACTCGAAGGCTCACCGCTCTAATTTGCCGAAAATGTCAATAGCAAAATGTCAAGGAATAGGTCAAACACGGCTAGATCCGCGAGTGTAGCCCGGACCAAAGACCACAGAGATGGACGTTGACACATTAACATGCTAACAGCCCCTGTGGGTCGGAGACTGTACAGAGGGCATTCATTCATATAGTGATTAAGTAAGTCTTCAGGGGAATCACAGATTGCATTTATAGGTCTAAAGTATGCCACTCACATTAGCATTAATTATATGTGAAATAATACGCCGAAATTAAGAGCTGCTGATATTCATACTATCATAATTAGGGTCTGGAAGTGATACATTTTTCTTTAGGGTGGCCCTTACCAGCGCCACATGCACATTAACTGGATATTCTTCGTTTCAAAGAATTAAAGGGGGGGTCCGTAGGTGTCCTACAATAAATAAACATGTTTAAAAAATGCTTTGACCACAATCTATTATTTTACTTTAGTCCCTATATTGGGTATTTTTTATTTGTAATTTTTTCTCATTAGGAGACTTACAGACTAAGCCCTTTAAGTCAAGTAACCTACTTTATCATAAACAATGTGTGATTTTACTTTAGTCCCTCCCCTGGCCTCTCTGCAGCAGCAACTTAAACTTTTGTTTGTGTGGACTGCCTCACGACTCAAAAATGTGACTACCATTGGTCAAAGTGGTAACCCCCAAAACTCTCATTCACTGTTGCCGTAGAAGGGAGGGGCCCTTGTAAAATAATCATTTTGGCAGAATACATACTTTACACCATGAACAATCATTTAAAGCAGTGATTCCCAAAGTGGGGTCTGGGGGCCGCAAAGGCCCCCCAAAGCCTCTACATTAAGTCCCCCAAAAATAAATTTAGCTTGATACAAAATATGTAGACAGTTATATCATATTGAATAAGATATCACTTCAAACAATTTATAGTCACTAAAGTGATTAGGTTTAGTATTTTGACAGAAGATTTAAGATTTTGGATATTGAAGGGGGCCTCTTGACTCTTTTGACTCTCTTGACTCTCGACTCTCTTCACTGTCTTGACACTCTTGACTCTCTTGACACTCAACTCTCTTGACTGTCTTGACTCTCTTAACTTTCTTGACACTCGACTCTCTTGACTACAAACAATTTATAGTCACTAGAGAGGGTTGTTTAATGTTTTCAATAGACATTTTGATGAAATAGGTGATTAGATTTAATATTTTGACAGAAGATTTAGGATATTGAAGGGGGCCTCTTGACCCTCTTGACTCTCGACACTCTTGACTCTCTTGACTCTCGACACTCTTGACTATTGACACTCTTGACTCTCTTGACACTCGACTGTCTTGACTGTCTTGACTCTCGACACTCTTGACTCTCTTGACTCTCTTGACTCTCGACTATTAACACTCTTGACTCTCGACTCTCTTGACTCTCGACACTCTTGACACTCTTGACTCTCGTCTGTCTTGACTGTCTTGACACTCTCGACTCTTTACATTCTTGACTCTCTTGACACTCAACACTCTTGACTCTCTTGACACTCAACACTCTTGACTCTCTTGACTCTCTTGACACTCTTGACTCTCTTGACACTCAACTCTCTTGACTCTCTTGACTCTCTTGACTCTCTTGACTCTCTTGACACTAAACACTCTTGACTCTCAAGACTCTTGACACTTTTGACTCTCATGACTCTCTTGACACTTTTGACACTCAACACTCTTGACTCTCTTGACTCTCTTGACACTCGACTCTCTTGACACTCACCACACTTGACTCTCTTGACTCTCTTGACACTC
>JAVQKC010026236.1:0-10193 GCA_036025475.1 Philypnodon macrostomus | reverse complement strand
CCCCCCCCCGCCCCCCCCCCCCCCCCCCCCCCCCCCCCCCCCCCCCCCCCCCCCCCCCCCCCCCCCCCCCCCCCCCCCCTCGAAGGTACGGGCAGACAGGAGCACTGTGACAGTCTGGCAGCAAGGGGTGGAGGTGGCCTGGTAAATGTGCTGGGACTGATGAGAATTGAGACAGGTGTGGACAATTTTGGAACTCAGATGGCTGGGAATGGCTAAAACAACATGGCTAAAGGGCAAATCACAAGCCAGGCCGAAATAGGGGGAAGGAAAACAAAGGCAAAGCAATACGTTTATTCAAATGATTGAGTTTGAATGCAATAGAGAGTGTTTTCTTCTAACATTGTGTGTGGCCGTGTTGGACCACAAGATGTGAAGGGATATAAACTAGCTCAGACAACCTAAAGAACAGGATAAACAAAAGTAATCAAATACATTTTGGGATCAAACACAAACCAAAGGTGGTAGGTAGGTGGAGTTAGGGGGATCTTCTTTCAATTTAAAAAATATAAAAAGACAGACAAATAGATCAATTGATGTCTTTGCAGATATTGATGTAAAACAACTTTAATGTATAAGACAGTGACAAAGCCATGTAAAAAATAAGTACAAATTTGAGACAGTACTTTTGAAAGAGGGTTAGAACAGGTCTAAAGACTGGAATTCCAGACTGGAAAAATCAATATTGAATAGGTCCATACCTTTCTCTCCATAAAATAAGAAGCCTGCTTATCTTGACTTCGGGAGCTATTTAGACACAATTGCAACGCTGATGTCCTCTGGAGATCACAATGCCTAAGAGCACTGATAAAATAGTTTCACTCTTGTTTCTTAAAGTGGAGCCTCTCCCCAAAGTTTAAGCCAGGTGGACTCATTTGAATGTAAGAGAGCAGGCCCTGAGATGACATTATCTCAAATGATGGCAAGGTGTTAAAGAGTTACATCATCCCAAAGTAGACAGGTGTGGGATTATCTCGAGTATTATGGGGCTCAGTTGATTTGCCAATGGAATACACTCCGAATATAAAGAAGTTTCATTTCACAACTTTATCCTATTAATATAAATTGTACAAAATCCTATAATAAAACTTTACATAACCTTGTATTCAACACCTGACATAGCCCACTGGTGCTACTTCATCAAAAGAGCAGAAGAAATGACTGTGTGCCGTAAACAGGGATTTGGGGATTAGCTCGCCTTTATGTGGGAAGATAAAAGACAGACAGGATTAGAAGAGAAATTATTATTGTTGAGTTGGGCATGGACAAAGACCAATAAATATTCAATTATAATCCCCCAATTTATAATCACGATGACAAACACTGGAGTGAAACTTGAGGTAATGGTAGAAGACCATAAAGGACCTAAATTCAGGGCACTTATTGGTTTCTCTCATTGTATATGTAAACAGCTTTTGAGACATGTATTCCTAGCTAATAAATATGTAGTAGTTAGCCTATAGTCTAATCCATCTTCATCCATAACATCCACCATGATCCAAACAGATCTGACGTAGTGACTACTTAGGAACCAAAAAATACCTAAGGTCAGTGGGGAAAAGGCTATAGACACATATTTTTGAAACATATTCTATCTATATTCTTGCCATTTCCTCAACTTCAGAAAGCAAATGTCAATGGTATATAGTATGCAATCACACAACATAGGAGGTATGTGCTTTCAAGTCTCTAAGTACATTGAAATAACACATCAGGAAAGCCCCACTGGGAGTAGGAATCTCATTTACAGGGAAGTCTTGGCCGCAATGGGGAGCCTGTTGTACATGTGAAATCGTAGTTCCTGGAGGAAACCTATGCTGACACGAGGCGAACAAGAACTTCAGTTTTCTTTATATTCTGATCATGTTTGTACAATTAATTATTATGCTACTTTCCTCTATCAAGGATTTGGAAATGTATGAATTGATGTTTTGTTTTATAATGTTATTTGCAAACTGTATCACAAAAAAGTAAGTAATAACATGCACCCTTTTTAAGTAAATGAACATGCTGGGTCCATTTTCTACTCGTTTTATTCAATCGTGTATGCCTTGCGGTATGCAATTTATGATATTAGAAGCAGCATAAGCATATCGGTTGTTATTAATTTACATGTGTTCATTAGTTAAGAGAAAGAGTGACTAGTTTATGTCCTGATTTGATTACACAGTTTGATTACATACCTCAGTGACTTTGCCAGCAGCAATGGCATATTTAAATATATGCATGTATTATGCTGGAGATTGACAAAAAATACACACATGTTGCTGTAAAACAATTGGTTAAAGTCATTACATTAGAGGATTTGTGAACTTTCACACCAACCACCACATAATTTACTAGGCTAAAATTTGGACTATTGATGGTCTTGGCTTGGAATTATTACTTCATTTACAAGACAAAAGCTAAACTAGGTCTAAACCATTGTTACGGCCCTGGCTCAAGGGGCCACAACAAAAGAGGGAGACCACACATGGGGTAAAATGATAAAATAATGGAGATTTATTCAAATGAGCTAACAACAATACTATACATGAAAATCTGTGATGTCTGCAAGGTGCATAATGTGCAAGTGTGTGGATGTACAAAACAAAGAAACAGAACAAAGGCTGAAGCTGTGGCTGCTTGGTGAAAGAGAGAGCCATGGTCTGAAGCAGCCAGTGTCACGCCCATCTCCAGGTGCAACTCCTGCAACTGCAGGGCCTGATCGGTTGGAGCGAAAAAGAAGAGAGCCCATAAGATCTAGGGGCCATCACACCATAATTATCCAGAACTAAACCTGAAATAAACCACCACCGAACACAAGGCTATGCCAAAAAGAAAAAAAAACAGTGCCTATATCAGGAAAAAGCAGCGGTCAAAAAAACCAAAGTCTAGCCCCTTACCAGAACATGATTTAAACCAGAGCAAAACTGCAAAGGGCTTCTGACTAGAAAGATACCATGTAGCACAAGGAGTACCAGTACCACAATTTGAGAACCACATGTTGAGTGACTAGAAAATGCCTGTGTGGAGGTAGAAGCAGCGAAGCCTCCCCTTAAACCAGCTGAGCGGTGCCAGTGCTGGTAAATTAGGCTGTAAATGGAGGCAATGCAGTCATTACGGAGGTGGTTACATGGGTGACATTGTGCCAGGCAGCAAAGTGTAACCAGCCTTAATGAATAAATGGCCCGGTGTGTTTAGAGATGATAGCAGGGCCTATTTGAAGGGCTAATAAAGCAGACAGCAGACAAAACCAAGTACAATATTTCATTTTTAAATATTGACCTACCACTTTTCCGGGGGCAAAGTACCGTATCATCTAAGTGTGGCATTGATAAAGACATATTTGGTTTTTATCATCCGAGACTTAGCGGGGTAATTTGGCCGAGACAAAGTAAGAGGAGTTCACTGTTTGAATACCAAAGAGGCTTGGGTGAAATGAGGATAGATACCCAATTAGTGAACTGTAGAGAGAGTGAGTGCCTCTGAAGACAGTTTACTGGGGCACCAAGGGTTCGTCCCTATCCCAAATTGCCAGTAATGTGGGGGGAGATGGTCCAAGACATGTGGGGAGATGATGCTGCTGCTATGGATCCAGGCTGGCACAAAACAGTCCCTTGTTGAGAGGGATTACAATTGGTCTAGGAATTAAATATTAAGGCTTTGGTTTTTGCTTTTATTTCTGCACTGTAAAAATGTACTAGTTTATCTTACTTTAAACAAAAAGGTAAATTCATAATTGTTTACTCGTAAAAAAATACTTTAGGTTTAGCAATAATTGTAGCTGTAGTCTCTGCCCCCAGTGAATAAATATGAGTTGTATTGTTGTCAGTGTGTGGTCTAAGTGTCAGCCCTACAACTAACTGGCCATTCCCTGGCAGCGCTCACATGCAGAGCAAAAACAAAGTTGCCCAAGATTGCGTGAAGGGGATTATCAGCCTCGTTCGGTAGACCTGCGCAGATCCAATCGGTGTTGATCTGTGATGACGGGTGAGCGGTGCACATTGTACCCAACATAAAATATTACTATGGCCCCACCCTACAACAAACAGGGTCCATTTTGGATTGAAATTGGGAAGTCAGGTATATTTGACAGAATTACCCCACGGGCCCTGAACACATCCAATATGATGGCAGTTACCTCTATAGTGCCCCCTATAGACTGAAGGGACGAAAGCGCGGACCAAATTTCTCGATAGATTGTTGTAAAATACATACAAAATATATAATTTATTTAATCCCGAAAGCATACAAACTCTACATTTAAAAGAGAATGTTGATATATGTGCCACTCAGGGCTGTGAAAGAGAAACAGCAGCGTTTCTGAACTTCTAAAGACGTTTTATTAAGAACATGTATCCAACACACGCAAGGTCTGTACTGTGAACGAAAGGGGCTTCGTGACTTGAGCTCAGCTCTCCGTCCTCGGCTGGTGGTGTGGCCGACCAATCCAGGTGAGGCGCTAGTCACCCCGAACCAGGCTATTACTAAACGCGAGGCTGCTCTGTACACTGTAGCTCCTTCTCAGATTTACACCTACTGGCCCAAAACAGCTGCAGTTTGTGACCGAACCCATAACACTGAAGTGCACATAAACATCTAGCTCAAACTCACCAGTACACCCTTCTGAGGTGAGAATTTTCGGAGTATTTTATTCAGTAGTCCAAATCTCACTCACAGCAGGTGAATTATATGTGAGCCATCCTGCTCTTCACTTTAAAAACTACAGTGAAAAGATTTCTCCTGATGTTTTTCTTGTTAATTATTACTTTGTAACACTGTAAAATTTCAAAATGAAGCACATTTCAAAATAAAGCACATTTCAAAATAAAGCACATTTTCAAAATAAAGCACATTTCATAAAAGGTATAAATTAACACATCCACTAGCACTGTAAAATTATGATTACATGTGATATGATAACATACTTCTAAATGAATAGACAAATGCAACTTATTAAAAAGTTTTTTCCAGTGTATCTCAAAGTTAAACATAGATCTCAATATAACATTAGATTAGATTATTTAGAAAAAAAATAAATTGACATTAATTTAAATTAGAATGAATCCTTGTTGGTCGTTATCAGGATAAATACTAAAATATATCTTGATATCATTTTGAGTCCATATCGCACACACAAGGCAATTAGTTTCCTAGAAGTAATATTATCTTACCAAATTTTGCAGTATGTTTATCTCTCTGTTTCCGTTTGTCTCTTTCTTAGTGATTCAGACGTTGACCCATATGACATTATAATAGTGTCTGGGGGAAGATTCCTGTTGGTCATATTAGAAGTACGTCTGCAACATCAAGCTAGACTCTGTATGGAACAGTTCTAATGAGGCTGAATCATGTTGCAATGTATTCCCCAGTCCTGTCTGTTTTTGTGCTTTTTTTAAGGGACGCTGAAATCCAGTAATGTGTGCATGGATGTTTAGTCTCCCGCAGATGCCGGCCGTGGTCAACAGAAGTTTAAAAAGTCAAAAAAGAGAGATAGCCACAGACACTTAAGTAACACTGCCCATTTAATTCTTTAGCAAACTTTAATGATAACATAAATTGATTGATTGTAGAATACAAGACTATTGTGGTAAGGCTACATCAATTGCTAATATGGCATTATATTTTAGGCAAGATAAAAGCAGAACAATGATTTATATATAATTATTTAATAAGGTGCTAGAGTGTCTACGATGCTGACAGGTTTTCAGTAGTGACAATAGTAGATTTGGACTGAAGTTTATTTTGCCCAACCACCAACAATGTACAGTAACATACTGACACTAATGAGTTGGTCTTGTACAAATCAGGTAATGCACTGTACAATGAGTAAATGCACAAAACTAATGAATAACAACGTGACTTGATTTAAACTTTACTCAATAAAAATCTAAAATTAGCCAAGCCATCTTATATAACCATTTACACCATGTATCCCTTATCCAGCTTTGTCCTTCACATAAGACAATCTAAAGGAGACAACTTTTCACTTGTGCTGTGACTTTTCTCCTCAAAGCCAGTGACCCTGAAGTGCATCAGTCAAACTGCCTCCCATTTGTAAGTGCTCATTATCACTTATTCACTTTAAATGTGCCTTGCCCCGAACACCGCACCAGTGCCACTCAGGCTTTATATTGACAATGCCAGATCACTGACAGTCATTGTTTTATTAAAACACACTTTAAAATGGTCTTCTGCAGTGACCTTCATCTTCTTTGAAGACTTTGACATTTAGTCCCGATGAACCAGAAGTGGCTGTCAGATGGCTGCAGCAACACGGCAAATGCAAATTAACAACAGCAGCAATGTACATGTATGGACATGTTGTCTTTTTAAAAAGGACAGAAATGGCCCCGGGGACTACATCGGTGAACACGAGAGCAGAAGACGACATCAGCTGATGAGGGTGATGTAATGGTACGTGAGAATTGCCGAGGCGTTGGGCTATTCACCTCTGATGTCAGCGATGACTGCGCACTAACTGAAGTAAACTAGTGGTTCTTACTAATCATGGTTAAGAAGGTCCCCTTTTATCATCTTGGATGGGCGGTGCAGGGATGTGGCGACCATGCACCTTTAAGTAGAGCCGCTCTAAGGGAAGGGAAAATGAAAGACTGCTTGATACAATGGGGCAATCTGCTGCTCTCAAGGGCGTTTGGCTTCCACTGTTAGCCTTTCACACTCTCAAGATGGACTATTCACTGACTGTTAAATTATAGCGAGCAGGTGACATTTTCAGATCCTTAATCGTAGAAGACCATGAAGTTACTTTTTGTTCTTCTTGGCCTCAGTATGAAATCTATGTTCATATATGTTCACTGGACCGAAATGTTCAGAGATTCACAGATCGATTGTAAGGTAACCAGTATATAGTTTTCAGCTCTAGCTGTAAGACCCCTATAGTCTGCTGAGAAATATCAATGGTTCAACATGTCAATTCTGACATGCTTTCAGATTCTGACATGTGTAGAATAGGGTTGCCAAATAATCAATATTAATCGATACCTAAATGTTAATGGATACTAAAATTAGTATCTTAATTACTAATTTGTTAGTAATTATTTGTTTTGGTTGTAAAAAGTATCAATACTGTGCCATTTTTTCCCCCTCCTCCAGCTGACGCACAAACCCCACAGCGCACTGCGCCTTACACACTTCTCACATCACATCCTGCTCTGTCTGCTAAAGCACACGGTCAGAACAGAGATGTACACATGTTTTATTTAGCCTACTCAAAAGCATGTGAAGCTACGCTTCTAACTATCATCGGAGTAAAATGAAACAGAAAGAAAGAGGAAGTGTTCTGAGTAGGAACTTACGGCGTTCCCAGGGCTGTATCCAAGTCTTCATCATCATCATCATTATGCTAAATCCTTAACATGTCACAGAGTCAAGCATCTGCTCTTTATCTGCATATTTTCACTCTCTCTATGGAGTGCTTGTATCCAGCTGCCAACAGCGGCGCTCCTTAAAAAAAAAAAAGGAATTGCTCCGTTGTAAACATTAGCTCTGGTGCTAATAACTGAGAAAGAAAACTGATGGAAATCTCTGCAAAGGAATTACTGTTTTCAATGTCTATGAAGAGGAGAAGAGGGGGAGGAGAAAATAATTATACTAGAATTAGAAGTCATTCTTTTATGGATTTTTGTTATATTTAGAGATGCTAATGCTAATTGTGATTAGCAGTGATGCTAACGGTGCCCTTTGGGTGCTAATAGTTACACTGATGGTACAGTTGTATTGTATAAGTGACTCAGGAGTAGTCTTTATTATGTTCAAGGCTACTTTATGGTTGAGTGTGACATTGATAGACACTAGTTTCTGAAGTGTTGCAAATGACCTCTGTTATACAAGTATAACATAACAGTCGACAGTAGACGAATTAACTTCATGTATATTTCTTGAGGGGAACCTTACACTTTTAAAATTTTTGTTGAACTGGTGCAAGTGAACAGTGTCAAGCTTCCGTTTGAGACAATAATTTGAGTACCAAGGGTTTACCGCGGCTTTGTCTCCGGTGTCTGCCATGAGATTAATGACAGTTGTAAGACCGAACCAGAACAATTACAGTGGCGGTACAGACTGTAAAGTGAGATGAAAGACACTAAAAGCCTGTGTAAAACTTCAGGGAGCTGCCGAAAGAGAGGGCCATATTTCTTTGGGTTTGTCACTGCGGGCGACACCTGCCATATTAGTTACATCAGTCATTCAATTAGTCATTTCGATTCATTGTTGTCTAGCAATATAGCTTTAGGGCACGGGCCTGTCAAGTGTGATTTGTGTCTTGATAACTATAGAACCAGCTGTCCAATGCAAATTTACTAATGGTAGGTAGAAATAAATCAATTGTAATTGCTAATAAAAAGAGATTTATATACTTTTTGCATTGAAAAAGAACACTAGTTGTGTCTGCTTCCAGTCCTAATTGGCGTTGGAGGGCACAGCATCGGTTCACAGCCTTGGAAGTCGGTTGAAGTGGGCCATTGCTTTGTGTTGGATTGAGAAATCGTTTGTCTTTTCTTCTGTGATGAGGTGCTGTGAGAGCAGGAAATAGGGGTTGCCGGTCAGCCTGACTTCTCTACTTGAAGTAACCCCAATTCACAATATTATTAAAGTTAAGGTCAGAGCACGCTGTAACAATGAATGGAAGGAACAGCCAGGGGAAAGGGCCCGGACAATGAAAGCGGGAAAGTGCACGACATCGACAAATATAAATAGACATAGTAGAAGGAGTTATCATTGTAGGTGCGAGAAGTGTATGATGGCAAACACTGACAATAGACCTAGAGACTGGAGCTGTCTGATTTTGACACAATGAATCTGCCGAGACTAAATGTGACGGGTAGTTAGTTTGACAGCCTGAAAAACAAGTAGGTCAGCGCAAACAAACATTTTTCTGCTTGGTCTTGGTCTAATTATTAGTACATATTTTATGAATGCAGCAGTATCAATTACATTCACCTGAGAGCAAGATGTAGGGCACCTGCCATAGCCTTCAGCTGGAGAGGAAGTGTAGTGAGATCTTTATAATTGTCTGTGTAATGTATATAATTATATAATTGCTGTAACATGAATTGATTTTCTGAGGGGGATGTGTGAGTTCATTTACACACATTGTGAATAGGTTATGCAAATACATCTCATAGCCACTGAGGTCTTGAAACACCAAGACTTGAACACTCATGGTGAGAAAGATATAGCACCATGGCTTTGACCTTGTAGTTCAGGGGTATATGCAAAGCCCTAATCGCTAACAATAATAATGAATACCATTATCAAAAACAGGTAGATGTATTTAAACATGATGTCCTTGGCACGTATATTCTATTGTATAACCCATGGACAGAAAATCTTTCAACTAGAAATTACATATGTCTATACAATAAAACGTCTTTCAATAATACAGAATATAAAAGTGGGTGATAATTACCTATTATGCTAACATTGAGTTTCCCACAGTCCAAGGGCTACAGTCAATATCTAAAACTATGTGGAGGAAAGCATCTCACTCTGTACATGTCCTGAAAACATATTCAATGCAAAATCAAAAATAGTGTTTTCCTATATCCCAAAATATTTACAGTCAGACAGTTTTTGACAGCTTTACAAACATTCAGTAAACCTGACCTCCACCGAGCAGAGAAAACTTGAGGCTAAATACAAGTGTCAAGAAGTGTTTAAAAAGTCACTGTAGGCATCAGCTATTTCCAAATTTAAATGTTGCCAAAACTTTTACTTAATCTATAAGTTTGCAAGATTAATCAATAGAGATGTTTAGTGCATCAATAGTTAATGTCTGCTGTAGATTGTAGATTGTCCAATCCAATTTTGAAGAAGCATTTTATTCTATGTATGCCAGATACAGTTAAAAAATGCCTTAGTAACAGCTGGCCAGATTTCATGTTTGCCCCTGTGCTAAAATTGGGCAGTCATTGTAAATAACAGTGATGTTGAGTAAATACTGAAATACAATTTTTCACTATTGTGATTTGTTGTTTGACTGTCAGATGAGTTGTTGCTTGTATATGCTAAATTGAAATATGGTAAGCAGTCCCAGATTGGTGCTTCTTCCAAGCCCTACCAAATATTCTGCTGTCAGTGCCTCCCCTTTGCAAACACTCTCAAAAGGAGCTGTAAAATAGGAAAAGGAACGAAGTAGGACGAAGGAAACTTATTGTTTTTGATATATATAAATGATCTTGCTGCATGTACAT
>JAVQKC010026211.1:0-16691 GCA_036025475.1 Philypnodon macrostomus | reverse complement strand
TCGGGTTGTGTTTTTGAGTCTTCTTGTCCAGTGTGTTAGTGATATTTCTCTCGGTTTTCTCTGTCTTTTTATTTTTTATATATATATATATATATATATATATATATAATTTTTATTTTTTACAATTTCTTAATTTAGAAAACCTCTGCATTACTACTTTAAATGTAAAACATAAATTTTTCTTAGGTTCTGGCTCTCTGAGGGCCAAGTTTGAGCTCTCAAATGGTCCGTCGACCCCGTCCACTTTGGCAGTGCAGTTCATGAATGAGGGGAGTACACTGTCAGGAGTGGAGATGGAGCTGCAGGGCGCTGGCTACAGACTGTCTCTCAACAAGAAGAGATTTGCTACAGGTTTTTATTCATTTAATAATTTAATTTATCACATGATACAAAAACAGTGTAGGTGCAGGAAGAGGCAGAACACCTTTTTTAATGACACATACTTAAAATGACATGGACATGAAATTCTAGTTGGCAGTACATAATATAAAAGAGTAAACATAATGTAGTCAATCAAAATCTCCCAAACATTTGAAACAGTTTATTCTTACTGACCCATTTCATTCACAATTTGCAACTTCTCGATCTTATGTGCTCTGATTGTGACATTTTAGTGTTAGTAGAGTACTGTAGCAGTGAACATCTGCATACATTGTATACAAACAAAAATATTAATTTCAAAGCTAAAAGTATAGAAAATTTGAATATTGAGTTTTCAAATAAACTAGCAGATGGTATCATTGGCGAAAAATGAAAACACTTGGTTGTGTTACATTTATGTCTGGTTGTGTTACATTTAGGTACAGTTTGTTAGTTTTAACCATCAATTCTATAAATCTAACCCATCTAACTAATCTTTTTCTTCAGGACGCTACATGGCAGATTGCTGAGGTGCCAGACCACTAAGGCTCTTGTTGTTGCTCGAAAGCAAATTGTAACTCCATCCAAGCACAGTCGTATTTTCGCCTTGAAGGTGGAAGTTTCACTACAATTAAGCAGCACTGAGTAATGAACACTGTGTAAGAAAGATAAGGAAAGTGTCAATATGAAGTCTAATGAGCTTTTTGATCAATTTTGTATAAACACAGTTCATTATTGATTCATTCTTTAATGTATTTCAAATCATAAAAAAGAAATGTGCACTAACAATGCTTCTTTAACAATCCTGTCCACTTTCAGATCATGATTCAAACCTGCATGAAAACTGTATATATACAATATACAACAATGAAAGAATGAATTCAACTTTTTCACTAATATTTCTGTTTTCTATGGCACAAGTGCTTTTTAACAAATGCAAAAAAAAAAGTCTGACCTCAGTGCCTGATTGTTACTGTGGATCAATAGGCATCACGTGCATTAACGTTTGACCCAAAATTGGGGTTTTCCAGATTTAAGCTACATTTCTCTGTGGTATGATGTGATGCCTTGTCACTTGATGGGACCTGTGATCAGTGGGGAACTTTAAAAAAAAAAAAAACTCTTCATCTTCGTAACGTCTCGTTTTTCTGTGCAGATGTGTGCCCAAAAAGAAACTCAAAGCTACAGTCAGGAGGTTTTCAAAATTAAAAAAATTGTTAAAAAAAACAACAACAACCTGTTCTGTGATGTAAAGTACTTATTTCCCGTCCCATCGCCTCTACATCAACATCAGATCAGTGTTTGTGGGCACTTTGTCCAATAGTAGTTGAGTTTTTGAAAGCATTTTGAAACAAATCTTAGGAAACCTCAGGACTACAGCTTTAACGCCCAGTCTTTTGTAAAATCAACCATGTTTTTAACCACACATGTGCCCTGTCGAGACAAAGACGTGCCTGGATCAATCTTTAGTTTAGTGTTTTTCTACAGCACATTTACGTCTAGCTTCTAACATTGTGCCAGTTATATTTTTTATTTACTTATTGGATATTGAAGGGAAAACGCCTCATCTTTTTACAACAGTCTTCCTAAAGTGTTAGAAACATATTTGTGTATTGTACTAGTTTTTGTCTCATTAGCCGCATAGGCAACATTAAACACTAAAAGGCCAAATAAATAATGAAATGCCTTATCACTAGTGCAAAACATTGGCTGATCCAATGTTTTTAAGTGTAGTTAGTTATTGTAGCAGATCCACCAGCCTTTCCCCTTAATTTGTTAAAACATTAATTTAAAGGGGCCTTATTACGCTATTTCAACTTCTCTGAGCATTCTCACTTAATGCTGTTTACTTTAATAACATACCGAAAGTTGTATTTTGTTTTACATGCACAGGTATGCTGAGGTGCTGACCTACTCAGGAGCTGAAAACACTTTTTTTTTTTACATTGATAACTGAAGAAACCCCATTTTGCTGCTATGTTCCATTGTTTACATTGGCTGTAGTAGTAAAGTGGGCGTGACCAGCAGGGGTAGAGCATGTCTTAAAGGGTGCTTGCACCTAAACAAGTTTTTTTCGGCCGAGGAAAAAAAGCAATACGTTTGTAATAAATATAGCATTATAAGTTAATGCTGATATGAAGTGCTATTCTGGAATATCCCAATTAAAAATGCATAATATGGCCCCTTAAACTAAAAAAGCACAAACACTGTTGTATCATCTTTGCAATGACTGTCTGACGTGTACGTACTCAAAACCTTTGCTAATGCTACACTGTGGTTGCCAACTAAACATAAAAAAGCAGGTGACGAAGGGGATGCAGACAATGCATAGAACTCTAAACACTATTTTGTAAACTGTTGTGGGTAAATCTGTTTCTTATGTGAACACACAAATCAACCAAACTTTGAAAAGTGAAATTAAGTTAATATCAAAATCAAAATAAATATGCCCCTTTATTGCAGTATATCTAAATATGACACAGGTTCAAAATCTTCTCAAGTCTTCTTAGCGAGCTGGTTCTTGCTACGGTCTCTGAATCTAAATTCACAAGGCTTTCCTCTTTTCACTATTCACAATGTTTTCTTGACTTGACAGAATTTATTAGAGAAAAAATGTGTAAATGATTGTCAAATTGTACATTTTTACCAATATCTTTGCCACTTTGTCTTTATGATTTTTTGCATTGTGCCTGTATTAAATGTATAATATATAAATATATACAAATATATAAAAATGACAACTTTAATATTGTTTGTGTCATTTGTTGGCTGTTTTTAGGTTAAATGTCTGCTTTTCAGAGGTGCGGAAAGTTTTGTTCCTTCAAAATAATATTACTCAACTAAAAGTAAAAAGTACTCATCAAAATAATTTGTTTAAAAAGTACAGGGTCAATAAACTAAAGTATTGTAACAGTATTAATCGATATAGCGAAAACAAAAAGGTTGATTTTTTGCAGGTCGCTGTTATGGCCATGTTTGTCCAAAGGCCCTCTGGACCCATAGAACTGAGTTATTCTCCATTCAGACAAGAGGGCTCCCACCTCAGTAACATTTATGGACAATTGATAATTGATATGCCCATTTGATCTCACAGTTCAACAAGGGAAAAACCATCTGAACAAACAAGAAAAGTGAAGGTTTATTGCAGCTTTACGGATTCCTCACCTTCACTCCTTCCAAGATCCCAGAAGACCACTTTAAAATAACTCAAACTTGGTGTCAGACTTAGTGCACAGATTTTTCCTCAACAAAAAGGTAATATGTTAGTTCATTTCCCTTGACAAAATGCACATAAATGCACTTTGAACAGGCAGGTGTAATAGTAATAGAACTATGTTATTGGTATCGCTTATTGCCTACAAATTACACTGGGCTAATACATTTATTGCAATATTGTGTTTAAAGGGGATTGTATTATGTTAACTCACTCAACTTTTCTGAGCTGTCTACCATATTATAATGCCAATAAAACAGACTTATGCATGCTTGAGAAATACTGTATGCTGAGGAGTAGACATACTCAGGAGATGATAATATTTGTTTCTTGTATTGGCTGTTACAGTGAAGTGGGTGTGGCCAGAAGGGGGAAAGAATACCTTAAAGGGTCAAGCACCCAATCTTGAGTGTTTTTTTTTTTTTAGTAGACCGGAAGCTACAGATCTCAAAAAGTTGCTTTAAAACGCAGTATGTGAAATACTCATCTTGAAAAAAACAATCTTAAAAAGCATGTTTGCATTTCCTATTACTTCACAATAGGGAGTAATCATCCACACATTTCTGCTTAAGTGATAAAATAAGTCAGGACAGGAAGTACATGGGTGACATAGCGGTCCGGGGAGGAGAAAGTGACTTCTCTACAGGCCTCTTCCAGTGAGCGGCATTGGGACCTTCCGTGCCATGTTTGCAGAGCCATGTCACAGGCGATTTGTCATGGTAAGCATGTGTGTAAATCTTAGGGGGGGAGGGGAGTCAAGTGGTCAAGGTAGTTCTTAACACGTAGTTCCATGGATGGCCATTCTACTAGTGGCTACTATACTCACTGGCCACTTCAATTGGTAGGTCATACCTCAAATAGTGGTCTAATGCGGAAGCTCAATTATACTTCAAGGTTTTTGTGATATTACTGTTGCTTTTCTCAAACCATTCTTGATGATGACAAAAAAATGACTTTTACACATTTTTAGTGTGAAGCCCTTAACAGGTGTACCTAATAAAGTGGCCAGTGAGTGTATTGTGTCCAATGCTCTCCTGTTGCTGCTTGGTGAAGATGTTGGACAGATGTGGATAAGCCCGGAAAACCAGTATGAGTCAGCAGGAGATGGACTTTGCCTTCTCGAGAGGAAATGTTCGGTTCATAAATATTTACAGTTTGATAATTGGAAGAATGTGTGCAGCTTGAATTGTGGAGGTTTTTTAAACACTGAGCTCATATGGACTCTTTGTGTTAGTTATCTGTCCCTTTGTTCATTAGGGCCAAGTGAAATGAGCTGCAACAAACAAGACGTCCGTGGGTAGAGTAACCAAAAATGTATGTATAGTACTACTATACTGTTACTACAAAATAAAGTAGAAGTAAAAAGTAGTCCCTGATTGGAGTCTACATGTCTTTCTGTGGGTTCTCTCTACGTATATACTATGGCCTCCTCTCACCATCCAATAACATGCATGAGAATAGGTGTCTCAAAATTGCCTCTACAGTGAATCAGTGTGAGAGTCTGAAAGAGTTCTGTATGTCAGCCCTGCGACCAACTGGCCAGTGTACCCCACTCATAGTAGACCCATAGTTGCAGGGATAGGCTTCAGTCACCCGGGATTTCTAACATGAATGATGAATGAATTCTAGTATTTAAATAATATACACCTTATGTATAGTTCATGTTTTTTAACAGCATATATCTATACCTACATAACAGGCGGGTAGAGTAATAATAACTAAATGTAAGTTATTACTACCCACCACTAGTTATCCCAGACCATTAGGCTACTAGCCATCAGCCTTCACTGCGTTGGCAATAAGAGCATGTTTATTTTATACATGTCATTAGCGACCCTCAAGCAGAGGTAAAGCAGAGGGGACAGACTGCTCACACATTCCTCATGTTTGCATGTCACCATATGTGCATTCAAAATCAGAACGTCACTGTTTTCTTTACAGTAACCAACACACATATCAAGCTGTCTTTCAAAGTTCACTTAGATTTCAAATAGTTTGATATTGTCTAAAATTCAATTTCATGTGCATAAATGGGCAAAAATAACACACCGTCCATGCTTTTATTGTGAGAAGAGCCGGAGGAGCTAATTGAAATGTAGTGGCTGGCTGCATGCTTCGTGTGGCTTTAAAGTCTTTAACACAGTATATGCGTGAGGTATTTTTAAGCTCTGCCACTTAACATGCCACACCGATTGTTCAACTATTGCATTGAAAGCTGTTGCGGGTAAGTTATGCATAACTAAGTGGCTGGGAGAAGTGTCTGTATGCAAAGCCATGCGAGATGACTTTTATGTTTGCATGCAGCATTGACTTCATTTCTTAGCACACACACGGCCCATATTTATCATAATTTTATTCTGAAAAAAATAAATAAATCACAGCCTGTTAATTTTTTCCATAATTCTGCATTCTGTTCTTGGTATATAGTACCGAAGTAGAGTTAATCTGTAACCGGCCTTTTTGCTCCTCCACTTGTAGTTAAAGTTTCGTGTGAGACGTCAGTAGTTCTTTTTTTAAGGGACTTCACTTAAGGGATTTCCAAAGCAACAAGTACATTTTGCGGACTAACACGGCAGAATAAATGTCAGTAATGGACGCCAACAGTGCTGGTGGTATACCTGTTGCTTGCCCTCCCCAGGTGAACAGGCGGCAGGACAGTGAGAAAACCACCTCTGCTCTCTTGTTCTCTGGTCTCTTTCTGGGGCTGGTGGGGCTGGTGTTCACCACTTTTGGCTGGCAGCAGTACAACTCCATCACCGCTTCTGACTGGACAGTTTTCTTGGGCCCCATTTTGATAACGATTGGGGGCACGTGTATGCTCACCAGTGTCTGCCGGTATGGGGTCGTGGGCTGTGTGATACAAAATGGAGACATGAGAGAGCAGACACCTGCAAGGCAATCGTTCACACTGAATCATCAGATCATGTTACACAATGCAGTTATTGGCATACCTCCTCCTTATAACTTTGTGGGCCCTGAGGTGGGTCACAGCGTTGATGTCGTCTCCCGGAGTCCACCTGTGCACAGTCCACCTCCACAGTATGAGAACAGCAGAAGAGCAGCAGAAGAAGGCACAGAAGACAACTCCAGAAACAGGTTATATTTATGTAATCAAACATTATGCTATAAGTGTGTATTATGGCTGAATGTCCTGTTAAATAAGACACCGGGGACACTGAGGTTAACTGATGTCATGAGGGGGTAATTTTTAAGCAAATGTTTGCACACTACTGTTGTAATGGATCACACTCACTTCCTGACTTCTATATCACCTACGGTTAACCAGACAGGCATTATTTGGACAACAAATCTATAATAAATTACAGGCGTTCCCCCAAATGTATTAAAAAATATTGTCCATATTTTTAATCAACAAAAAGCTGTATCCTAATAAGGCAGTGTTACAAGTTTGCACTTCCAGTGGGTTTCCAGTAAAGTCTTTCACTTTAATACAAACAGACAGCAGCAATAATATTTTCAACCTAAGATAATAAAGCCTAACCCAAATCATATGAACATATGCTTAGCTCACCAGCTCTCACTTATGTTGTCACAACATTTGAAATGTGGCAGTGTGTTTCCACTGGTAATGCCAAATGTAAGGAAAGGTCAGCCCTATGCCAACTGTGTTCAGCATGCTTGAGCTTCATATATAATGCACTGGAGTATAACAATAAATCAATGTAAATATTATAGCTTATAATAAGTGTAGGCCATGTGTTCATGTGTCCACAGGAGCCAGAAAAGGCAGGAAGAAGAACCAGAGAGCAGTTCACCCCGTGAGAGTCCACCAGCCTATGAAGACATCTACCCTTCACTTCACTAACACACTGTGTCATGGTTCAACAATCATTTACTGTATAAAGATGGTGCTTTACTTTGCACTGCTAATCCGAAGGAGCCTCACTGTTTCTCCTGCTATCATACAGCATAATTATGTATGAAGTCATACATCCCACTGAGATCAGGTTCCATGAAAGAAAACCTCATTAAATTTTACATTTATGGCTAAATCTCATTGGAAGCATTGTAAATGTATGAGATATCAGTAACGAGTTTGTTTTGATGAGACACACACCCTGCAGTCTGCCGCTGAAAAGAGTTAACACTAAATGAGGACTAGATTTTGTGAATAGAAAATGTCCCTAAATGTGCCGCGCGTTAATAACGTTGGTAATAAAACTTAAAGGCGTGGCATAACTTTACCGTCTTCTGCTTCATAGCCTGTGAAGATGTAAGACAAGGGCCACACGGGGGCAGACCGGGGCAGACGCACAGAGCACAATACACGCCACAGGTCAGGTGTTTGTCCGGACTAAACGAAGGGCAAAACAAAAATGAAAAAAAAAAAAAAAATTACTTAAACTCTCACAAACCTCAGATAAACGACATCTGCTACGCATTGGTTTGCACAGTGTGACTGCCCAAAGTCAAATAAACAAATTAAGCTTTGCAAGAGAAAAGGCTATGATTGTCAGTTAGGCTAACGTATTCTAGCCAGTAGTGCAAATAGCCTCTAAAGTTGCAGCAAACGTGGTGATAAAAGCAACCAGCCTATTTCACCATCCGTTCTTTTCATCTTTTAAAACTTAAAATCTGTAATACCGTTTTAAATCAACAACAATTACATAAACGTTTCCAAAAAGTGAAAAAGAGTGAAACTGCCACACGAGACCTCCCCCATGACACTTGCCGCGGCTGCAATATGACTTTCATTATTTTTACAACATAGTAAAACGCGGGTGGGCTCTAGCGTCGAGAGCACAAAAGGTAACTATTTGGACTCGATTCATGGTTATTATCAGTAATTGTTTAGTGGTTAATAATTAGAACTAACCACAGTATTTCCAGCTGAGCCTACAGAAATTATTTATTTAGCTAGGCTAGTATTATAAAGGCTAAAAACAGGACGTAGATATATTGTAGGCTATAGTTTATGTCTTACAAATTCATATTGGTGAAGATAGCTTGAATGTAACTTTATTAACAGTCATGTAATTTACAAATTAGATCAGATAAACCGCGCTTACTTTATTGGTACCACTGGTGAAAGATTGCTAAACTTTTATGCTAATATCCTCCCATAGATAATGCATGGGATGTATTATGATCTCATAAACCATCCATGATATATAATATATATATTATTTTTGTGAACCTAAATAATTGAGATGTTTGCAACAGGTGACTCTTTACAAAGGCACGCAAAAACTTCAGGTACAAATAATACTTAGGCCTGTTACAGCAGAGGTTCTTAAACTGTGGTACAGGGACCACTAATGTTAGTAGACCACTGCTTAGTCCTGTAGATGAATAGTTTTGACATTTTAGATCACTGCCCTGATTTAGTTCTCGTTTAGAACTGGTGTAGTTTAGCCCTTATTTTGTTCTATACTAAATCCTGGTCTAGTCCAATAAATGGTACTTGGAGAGTGAACAATTTGAGTTTGAGTTTAGGTGAGTGGACAGAGTTACATCACTAAACACCTGCACACTAACACAATGTTACAACCTTACTGTGAGGACTGAAACTTGAGGTCATTGTGTTTGCAAATGCAGCTCTAATAATGAAACATGCGGACACAGTCTAGCATAAAAATATAAAATCAAATAATTAAGTCTGAATATACATTTGATTATCAGATAAATTATCAGATCTTCTTGAGTTTAACAGTTTGTTGGTACGAGACTCAAAGAAGGAAGACTATAGAAATACAAGGAGACTAACTTCTACTAAATTTAGACATAATTTTCAGGGCAGTATTCTTAATTTATAACAAGACACAAAAGTACTCTATATAGAGTTAAAACAAGTACAGTTTCTTTTATATTTTCAGTTTCTATTTATGAAGAAAATAAAGTTTTTATGCTAGCTGCACCTCTGTCCCCTGAGAGTATTTTTAGCAGCTGAAAAAAGCTGCAACAGCTGTATCAAAGATCCCATTGCCACAGTGGTGCGCGCCTGCTTTCATTTCCCCGTGTGAGTGTGTGTGTTGATGTGTCTTGAGAGGTGCACTACGTAAGCCTATGTGTGACTGTGGGGCATAACGTCAGGGGGGACAAATGGATTCCATGTTTGAAGGAAAAACTGCTGGAGGCGCAGGAACACTTTGTTGTGTTGTGAAGAACACATGAAACTAATCAAACGTGAATTATCTTCCTGTTGTTGCAGCTTTTGTCGTTTGCAGTTTTCAGTCAAAGTTTTCCAGCCATGTCACCACCCAGTGAGTGTCTACTTCTGGGCATATGAATGGTACAGAGAGAGCCACCAGCACACAGTGAACTCGTATGTACCCCCATTATCAAACTTTATGGCAGACTGGGTGTTCGGGGTAAAAAAACAGCACATACACACAGAAGAACAAGAAAAAATGTGTAAAATGTATAAAAATACACCAAAAAGCCATAGAACGATATAACAATCAGACATTTGTACAATTGTACAACGTACAGTAGTTCTTTGATGTTTTTGTTGCTATCTGTTTCCCTCACTCTGAGTGTTTGTGATGAGAGTCTCATCCTCATGGAGATCTGAAAAATAGTCAATCCACAGGAAATGATTTGCAAACACTCCTCATCCCTCTATGGCACGAACTCACTCACTCACTATTTAATATTACATTGACTTGATACCTGTTTATGATGATGGAAACATTAGTTCTCATGTGAAACAATGCACAGTAGTATTTTTAATTTAAGTGGAATACCTGAATTGGAACTAAGACGTTATCATTTTCCTTAAGATTTTGGTGATGAGGAAAATACCAGGTTCATAAAGACGGTTGAAACAGAAGTTTTAGATGATAACACAGACCTGGGAATTAAAAAAAGTCAACCGTCTATAATTCAAAGCTAATGTTGCAAAAGATTCAAATAAAATCAGTTCTAATAATGTCATTCCCCTCTCTTTGCCACAATTAAGTCTTTTTCTTCACTCCTGCTCCCACTATAACTTTCCCAGCATTATTTTATGACCCACCTCTGAGCAGGTGTTTGGCTCTTTCTGTAAAGTGTAGTTAGTTCACTTTATTAGACACAACCATATATGATGTCCATAAATACAGCAGCCCACATTGGACCCATCATAAGGGTCAGTGTTTTCCTGTTAAGCTTAGGAAGGGCACACAATTCAACAGACCCCAGTAACTCGTGTAAGGGTTGTAAAGTATGCAACAAAAAAAGGCAGGGGTCTAAAGATCTACACATTTACACTCGAAGGTTTTGTTTATAGTATCATAGCTTGATAATTACTCAATCTATTAGGATTCTTTTACTGTACAGTTTTCTTTTTGTGCTTTTTGACTACTGTTTTTGACATGGATGGTATGAATTAGTTATTGTGTACAATAGTTGCAAACATTTATATCAACATCATCCAATTTTTCACAAAATACTGTTTAAACAGCTTCTATTTCTTTTAAAAATGCATTTAGCATACATATTCTAAATATATTTTACTATAAAGAAATACTACAACTTATCAGTTCCCCCCAAAAATAAACCTACTTTCACCCAGATTGCTGCAACTGTAAACCTGGTACTGTGGTGCTGATCAAATATATATTTTACCAATAATAATTCACTTTACATTGAACACATTCACAGACATAAAACTGACTGACTTTAGAGTGACTTTAGAGTTTTTGTGTAATCTGGTATTAGTTGATGTTAGAAACTAAGAAAGCATATTCCACTTACATAAATGTTGAGTTTATTTTCTGTCTGAACAGGGCTCATTCTACTGCATTGAATAAAGCTGTCTCTGAATTTGATGCCCATAGGAGCCACTGTGTGCCTCTGCCCGGGTTTCCATTACTGCCTGTCAGTAAACACAACACTAAGTATTTCACACTAACAGAAATTAGGAGCGTGGAGAAAAGTAAACAATAGAGAATTTGGGAGCGAGTTATTTTGGAAAAGAAATCTTGTGTTTAAAATAATATTTTACCTCTGGGAAAACTTCTGTCACTGACAATTTAAAGGGCACATTGCCAACATTATGTCAATTTGCTGTTACACTAGTATTTATGACTTTATTGAATTAGGGCGAGAGAAAAAGTCTGCGGTGGGTCGAGATGTTTCGGCACAAGAGGAGAGAAGGAAAAAAGGACGGAAAATCAGGACTTATTTTTGTTTCAAATGTGTTTCCGTTCACATATGGTCCTTGTTTTGGCCTATATACCAAGAATCTCAACAGTGACCCGTGACCCTGGCTTCTCAGACTGACATGATTTTGGCTGTCTCACTCAGGGCTTCAGTTCAACCCCAAGTACCCCTAAAGTCCAAAGGTCACCTACAGAGAGCAGCAAATTAACCCAATGTGTCAAAGCTAGCATGACACCATGTTCAGCCGAGCTCTGCCGTCGCTCCTACGTAGTGTCTTTTTTGGGCTTTTTTAACTCACATGCAAAAGTACTCAACCAAATAATTGCTCAAGTAAGAAGACCATGAGGTGTATTTTTGAATCAGTTTCACAGAATTTTGAAATAAAAATAAGCAATTTCCTGTATTTCTAAACAAATGAACAGAAAAGTGAAAAATAAATTTAAATTTGAACTTTTTTACAACATAAAACTGTAACTAGATAACGCACAGAAAGATGTAAAAGTAATCTTACTTTTAATAAAGTTCCAAAATTATAGTAAGAGTATGATATAACTACACTTCGAAGTACAATTTATATACAGTCTATATATATATATTAAACTCAAGTAAAAGTAACTGATTACTACCCACCTCTGGATGTTAACTCTATCTTTTTTTGTGTCTTATTTCAAACTGCTTCTTTTGAAAGTTTATGGCCCGTGACTAATTTCCCTCCCTTCAACCTCCATCATCCTTCTTTTGCAGATCCCACCCCTTACATGGCAATCACTTCTCTGATTTTTCTTCCTTGCGCTGTCTTGCTTTCTCTTCCGACTTGTCTGATCTTCTTCTTTCTCCTCTTCTCTCTCCGGGTACTCTCCCCGCGGTTAAAGATGGTTTCAGTTCAGCTGTCACAAATTATGTTCGCCTGCCCAGCTGTCAAAACAGGGGGGTGTCCTTTCCATTCCACCTCACAAACTATGAAAGGAGATGGGGAGGCAGGCAGGGAGGGAGGAAGGGGCTTTAACGCTCATGTTTGGACACAAGCAATTATCTCTAATTATTGTTTTTCTTTTCAGTTTCCCTGTCCCAACGGAGGTCCGAGCAAGGCGAACACGGCAATAATCCGCTTCGGTCGTCCAAGGATCAGCAAGGCCCCCAGAAGTCCACTCTGCTTCAGTCCCGAATACTGGGCAAGGCTTTCATCTCAATGTGAGTCAGGGCTTGATTCAAACGTGGAGTGATAGGAGTTTTAACCCCTGGGACCCAGCTTTCAATGGGCTCAGCTAAGAGATTATGTGTGTTGATGGCAGCCTTTTTATATACATCAGCCTTTCAAAACTCGAGCTGTTAAATCAAGTCAGGATCTTCACCTTTATGTCTCCCATATGGAGCCCCCACTTTTCCTGGCACCTCAACTTTCATCGCCTCAAAACTAGAGTTGGACAGTAACAGTTTCTCTTAAGTGCCTGTGACAGGACTCTTTATATTTCAACCCTTATGTGTTCAAAGTGGAAGGACTCCTTATGCAAAAACGCACCTGGGACTTCACTTCTAACATGCAGTTTTTTCCCATAACACTCAACCAAGCCTTTTGGAGAGTTTTGACGTGTGTGAAGATATGTGGTTCAAAAACACACAGGCAAAAAGAGCATGTAGCCAATGGATCATCCTTTAATTCATTTCAGTTTATGGCTGGCTTTGGTGGTCTGCATGCACATGTTCTCTCTCAGACGGGCTGTGTGCATCTTCTGGTTTTGTACGCACAGCCAAACCCAAAGGATGCAAAAAGTTGCACGTTGCAAATATTATGGATGACACAAAAGTAGAGTATTGCCAGTGAGAGAAATGTAGGAGACACCACAGTCCAGCTGTGATCTGTTGAAAGACCCTTAGTCTGTGAAATGAAACAAATGTAAATGTCAGTGTATGCTCAGGCCACAAATCCTACTTCAATAAATTAACTCTAGAAGCTAATCTGTAATTTTAACAACAACCATTAATATTTACCATCAAAATGCATCATATTTAAAATGTTTAGTTAAATATATGGAAAGAAACGCCATTCTTTACAACCTGTGTGCTTATCTTAGCTCAGTGTCACTTGTGGAAGGATCTATAGCAGAAATAGCACCAGGCATGTGCAGAAGCAAAGCAGAGCAAGTTTCACCCAAAAAAACGTAATCCAGATTTCAGAGAGCCAGTAAATTTGATCGTATTGAGCTTTTTGGTCGTACAAAATGGAAAGTGCCTTTTCAATAAAAGCGAAGGTCAAAAAAATACTAAGCTTTGTTTTCCAATTACGAATTTAACAAGAACCCGCACAGTTAAAGTCCACACATAGCAACTGTGATTAAAATTACCCATGATGCATTGTGCTCTTAGTAAGTTACCAAATGTGAGGAGGGCAGTGTAACAGTTAGCTCGTATATGGGTAAATGTCAAAATATAAAGTTGATAGACATGACCAGCGCTAACCTCATTCTACATTTGATCACATTACAATAAAGAGTACATGGACCACCAAGGTGAGTGTGTATGGTATAGCCAAGCATGTAGGAGTATGTAATTCTTCTAGTGTGGAGTCATTTAGGCTCTGTAAAAGTCATCTGTGTCAATAAAAAGCAGCAAAGTGAGCGTTAACTTGTCAAGTTATGAGATTTCCACATGCTTTATGGACGCAGAGCTACAGTAAGTTCCGCACTGGGGATTTTCCCTTCAGAGCCTCAATGACTTTTACTAAAGAAGAAGAAGCCCCGTCGTCATTTAGGAAGCAACAGATGTTTGGTAAAACAGTGTTTGATTTTGCCACTAGAGAGCCCTCATTTTCACAGATTGTTGAAGTCTTTAGGGACAGTAGTTAGTGATGTTTTGCCCTATGCTGATGTCAAAGGCACAAGGACCGCAACCCCAAGTAAATAAAACCATTACTAATGCACTAATCTGGTTTATCAAGACAAACCAGATCTAAAGACTTCAACTAAACTAAACCAAGTCTAAACCAGGACTAAACTGAGGACTAAATCAAGACATGACTTATATGAATATGGATAATGCTATGCTATGTTTGTCGTTATTACATAACTCTACTTATGACCATCGTATTTACATTGAAAATATACAGCAGGATTAGTGATACTTATAGAGGCTCTTATTTACATGAACTAACACATGTAACTGAGCCAAAAGACTCTTCTCCCCATCTTCCTATTGTCCCAGAGATGGCAGTAGTTGCCTGGGGACTCTTTCACTTCCCTGTGCTCCTCTGCTAATTCCTCTGTCCTATAGGGCTGATCCACCATCTTTTTGTGTGCACTCTCTAAAGCAGCAGACATTACATGAAAATCCCCATTGTCCAGTTTAGGGCTCGGCGTGTAATCTTGCTTTTCAAAAGGAATATCCCGTGATTAGCCCCCTGCAAATTACAAGGGCTTATCAATGTGTCTGTTCAGCTCTCATTAACTGCTAACAGGGCTTTATCAGAGCCACCCACACTAGTAGGACCTTCCACCTCTCACCTTTGACACCTGCAACTTTCTCTCTGCATTGAATTAAATGGACTTTTTTGTGTTGCATCACAAAGCATCTAAAGGTATAATATGAATCGGTGTCTTCAAAACAACATAAAGGATCAAAAAACTACATCAACGCAACACAATGAAGGCTGTAATATAGACTATAATGTTGGATCCTTTCCATGGAACATTCAATGACATTTATTTTAACTGTATGATAATTGTTCCTCCAATCTTCAAAACAATAATATATTTTTTATTTTATCTAAAAATACCACCCGGCGTTGTGAGTTCGAATCCGACTCCTATCAAATAAAGCCTTATATATATGACTCAAACTGAAGTATAGAGCTAGAGCTACTGTAAATAGTTAAAGGATAATGGAAACATCACTTACTAGTGTTTAGTATTAGCAGCATAATCAAATTATTACTGAAGCTGAGATGACATCTTAAAAGGTCTCTATTATGCTAACTTCACTTTTCTGAGCTTTCTACTGTGTTAATATATATAAATATTGTTATTTCATCAACAAAAGCATACTTTTAATCCTGTATGCTGAGGTGCCGATCTTCTCAGGAGCTCAAAAACACCACCTTGCTATTACTGTCCATTGTTTGCGTTCACTGTAGTAGTGAAGTGGTTGTGTAACAAAGGAGAATTTGTTTTTTTAATAATTATTGTGTTTTTTTACAAGTTTAATTATTACATCAGTTCTTCAGCCATTTTTTTGCCATACTAGTAGCATCTCCCGCCTGACGCCAAGAAAGGGCGTGGCTGACTGACACAGGCTCTCACTGTGTTATCTGCAGACCACCCATCTCTGACACGCGTTGTACAAACAGATGAGTCCTATAGGTGTAATATCTTGCAGATGCAGGGGGCACATCAGAGCGGAGGTCACGTATGAGGCTGGTCAACTGGTCATTTCTGGCGGCCCATTAACCACCTGGGAGTGCTATGTTTTGTCAGCTTTTCCCACGTTTTAGGTTTCATTTTCTTTCTCTTTGAAATCAAATACGCACACAGACCTGCCTTAAAACAAAGCCTTCACTGACAAACGTACATGAACTGGCTAATATGGCCACCCGATATAATTTCAATTAGTACATTTTATTATTTTTTTTTTTAGATAATTAGAACCAAAAGCTGGCTTCTGAGGTGGGTAGTAACAAGTCACATTTACTCAGTTATTAAAATGTTTTTTTTTTTTTTCATAAATTGTACTTCTAAGAGTGGTTTTAATGTGACATAATTTTTTAAATTATATATTATTTTGTCATTCAGTTTTACTCTTTTGTTTTGTTTATGTTTGGAAATACCAAAATTTGTGTTTTTTTATTTATTTCTCCTTTATCGTCTGAAAAACTACATTACGTTCAAACTGTTGGTAAGTACCTAGTAATTATATCGGCGAAAACAGCGTGTCGCCGATATTATGGAATCACGTCGGTGTTCGTCCGCGTCCGCGTCCGCGTCCGCGTCCGTAGATCCTAGCTGTGAACGCGATAACTCAA
>JAVQKC010026210.1:0-15213 GCA_036025475.1 Philypnodon macrostomus | reverse complement strand
CTCTCTGCCAAAGTAAGTGTGTCCATAAACATGGGGGCTCAATAAAAGTGCGTCTGGGCATTAATTTGTTAATTATTTAATTGTCATTAATCGTAGATGTACCAAACTCAATCCAGTTCAGCATCTTCATGATATGTACCTGTAAGATGGGGCAAATACTTTTTTATTCCATTCACAGTTTTGGGCAGTAATTAATTAATTACTTAATTAATGTTCATCGTAGAAGTATCAAAATCAATCCAGTTTGGGGTCTTTATGGTATGTACCTGTGTGCAAAAGTTGAAACTGATCTTGCAATTATATTTTGAGTTATCATGTAGGATCTGCGGACGCGGACCAATGTGATTCTATAATATCGTCATTTCGCCGATATAATGATGACAGATATCCTTCTTCACATCGGCTAAAAAGAGATAAAGCATTTTTTTAATTTCAGGAAACACCTATAACATTGGCCATCTGTATCGGTGCATTTGATGAAGGCTGATGGCAGCCAATTGTCTGAATATCTGCCTATATCAATGTTGAGCCCATATATTGGTGCCTCCCTGATTTGTATATTTCTTTATGAAAATTATAACCATATCAAGTCGATTAATTTACTCAATATTTAATGGCTAGTGTACTTCACTGTGAATAATAGACTTATCGCTTGACAGGACATGGCTGTTTTGGGGACCAACAGCCAAGTGCTGAAAATGTTATGGCTTGTTGTAGAAATCTTTTTTTACTTTTGAATTGTCATTGTTTTGTTTTATTTCTCTGCTCTCCACATATGTACTACAGTAAGTATGTTATCTCATAACTCCTTGTGTACTCTCTAGTGCTTCCTGCTGATGACTGACAGCACCAGAACCACGGCTTCATAGTTCCCTCCCACACCCTGTCATGCTTCTCCCTTCCTCTTCCCTACACTTTTCACTCTAACCTTGGCCTCTTTGCATCCTTCAAAACTAATATATTTTTCAATCTCTTTCCCTCCTTATCATGTCGTATTCGAATACTGTGTGCTGAGGAATGAAGACTAACAGATGGCAGTGTGAATAGGGAGTCCATGATACCACTCACACACACTGACTGCATACACAACCACCTGCTGTTCAAATATGCTTCGTGGTATTTCCAAATAAGACAATGCCATGTGAACTTAAATGTCCCACGCTCCTTAAACACATAATATACATGGCGGCTTTACTGAAGCATGATGTAAGTCGGATTCACACTCCCACGTCTACCACACTGCTGGCCATGCACTTTTTAAAAACACACTCAATATCTGCAAATCTGTTTGCCTAAGGTGACTCTCCCGACAAATTAGGATCTCAGCAAAAGAAAAGACACCGCAATGGAAAGGCGAGGCTGCAACTTAAATGTTTTAAATAAGGATGAGGAAGCAAGAGAAAGATCCTCATTCATACAAAACTCAAATCTATAAAGAACCATTCACACACTCACCAGGTCATGGCTGCATCCGAAAACCCGCAGCACGGACGCAGCCAGTTGCGAGAGGAACCGTTGAGACATCTTCTTGTATGTTCACTGTGTCTTTATGTGTGGGACTACATTGGTATTTGAGTGTACAGTAAGAAATCTGTCCTACCTTCCCTTCCCCGGCTCCCTCTCCCTTCCTGGAGGCCGCAGCGTCATAAGGCGGCGCTTCGTGGAGTGGGCAGCCTGATTGGCTCGATGTCCGCGAAGAGCTGGTCGAGCCTGTGGAGGCACACACCATTGGGCAGTTGAAGATAGTTACACTTTGAGAGTAAACATTACAAAGCTACTGATAATACTGTCAATCTTCTGATATAGACCAATCAGAGTCTTAACCTCAACAGTTAATAAATCTTCTACATGTGCCGCTACTTTCCATGCCTTGGCCATCTGTCTGGTAAACCAGCCCAGATTGTCTGTATGTGTGGGGCTCACCTGCTGGCATTTTAAGATCACGACTGCTCATTTGATTATACAGACTTACTCATTCTTAGACAAAAGCCTCTTCAAAAAAGTCATAACTAGATTAGCTAAAATGACTTCAATTCTGAATATTAGGCCTAAAGTATCTGACTTTTTTTGGTTTATTTTGTTTGTTTGTTTTAAGTCAAAATGCACTTGAAATGGGAAAACATATCTTATTCCATTGGAAGATAATAGTCCTTAAATTAAGAAAACAATATTCCAGTCAGAAGAATCTTAAAATCACAATCAAAATCTAAGCTTCATAAGTAAATATATCAAAACTATCAAAACAACTCAAATCAAATATTCCAAATTCAAGTCTTTTTAACTCGTCCTATTTCACAGTGAAGAGTTTGTGTTGTACCTGTAGTCTGGTCCACGGATTTGGACTGCTCCATTAAGTGCTCCTTGGCTTTGGTAGACTGTGACAGGACTGTGGCTAGAAGCTGTAAACAGACAAAGAGTTCAGAGCCTTACATGATTAAAAATATTACAACGCATAAAACCAACAAGCTCTTATGAAGGTGTGAACAAAAATGGTCACCAAGTCTTTGTGTCTTCTTTTATAGAAATAGAAAAGATTCATTTATGGAAGTATTTTGTGACTAAATGGGTATAATTTACAGTGTTTTTGGATATTGTGTATGCAAACTATAATGTTCTTAACCCCCTCTTAACCACGCATACTTGACAAAAAATTTTAAAGCAGCATTAACTCTTCAGATTTAGAGAAAGTTGTTGCTGAACAGTAAGCAACAAAACTCAAAAGATGTGGTTACATTTTGGTAAATATTTAAGGATCAACTTCTGTCTCAATATACAGCACAGCACACCAGAGCAATCAAGATGCATTCAAGTGGTCTGGAAATTCACCAGCAGCGCTAAATGAAAAGGAACACAACAAATTTGATTGTAATCTTAGCTTTACTACTGAATATTTATTGTAACACAACAAAGACATATGCACAAGTAACTATGGCTCATGCACAGTCAAGCTAAAATTAGAGTAATATTTATACATTTTCTAAAGGGATTGCTAGCCAGAAAAAAAGACAGACAAAGGATGAGGCTTGTGAAACTGTAGTGTAGTGTTCGGTCAATACATAAATTACATTAGTGTTTGTGTGCTGTACCTTGACCCCCTCGGCCTGTGCGTGGAGGATGTGTGGAGCACTCCCGGCGCTCTGCCCACTCCCCGACGACCTCACACTGGTCACACTGCCCGAACTGCCCAGGCTGCTGCGGTCCCCGCCTACAACACACCAGCCATTCACCCCAAAGACAAGACACAGGCAACACACATGGACACACATTCACTGCTTTAGCATATAACCCAGGCAAAACAACAACGTGTGACTCTCCATTGAAATGCACTGGGCAGCGTATGGTTGAATGGACATATCAGACGAGACATGGACCAGTGGACAGTGATGGATGACATGGCGACAAGTGTATTCCACAAGACACACTTTTCGCACACATCTCTCTCTTACCCCTAAGACTTTGGATCATTTTATTATTCTTTTTTTTCCCCCTCATACATAACATTTTCATACACGCATTTGGAAAGACAAAGACTATAGACCGATGCGGATGGCTTGCTGCTGGTCCTACACATGAGGCCACTGAGTCGCGCTAAGCTTTGAATGGAAGAAAAGATATGGCAGACTACCAGAGGCGCTAGGGTCAAAGAGTATCTGAAAGCCTTCCACTGACTTCCTCCTAATGGCGCAAATGGGCAGAAGTGTTCAATTATTACAAAAACAGAAGTGCTTAGGCAGATACTGTTTGAGCCTTTTGGGCACGAGAGGGGGCGTCAGAGAGGGGGTGTCCCGGGCTCAGTTACCTGCCGCGGGCTTGCGCAGTACCCAGATCTCCTCGTTGGAGCCTCCATGGGGCCCGCTGGATGGAGTGGGAGAGCTGTGAGGACTGGCCTCTGAGCCGCGACAACCTTCAACACAGAACACCACTGTTAGCTGCGGGATGGCCCGGGCTGCTCTGGGATGGATCACACTGCACTGCTGCTCACGAAAATGCTAATTCCACTGTGAACTGCCTTAAATTAACTGCGGATAACTCCGGGGGCCAATACAATAGTTAGACGATAGTGGGAGTATTCCAGGACAAATCTAGTGTCAATACAGGGGTAAATGGGGTCAACAATTGCAATAAACAACATAATATATACTAAGCTTACTTACACTTATTGTAGGAAGTGCTACTCTATACTCTGCTAAACAAAAACTATAATATTATACTCTACTATACTCCATTCTTTTACTACACAAACTATACTGTTACATATATCCTATGCAAGGCTACATTTTGCTGCACAGAAAAATACAGCTCTTAAAAAGCAGCTGTGTTAGTATGTACAGAGCCCTACAGGAGGTTGGAAGTAAAGGGCAAAGTTGGGTTGAATAGTGAACTGATCGATGTGGAAGATAGAGGGGGGAAAGGACCCAGTGTGAGGCCTGGAGCTGAGTTAAAGTCGGCTTTAGGTTAAGTCCCATTCACCCTACACTTTCATTTACACATCAACCCACATACATACACAGAAATACAGCATATATAGATATACATATATATCCATATAAAAACATTCATATACTTCATCAAATACATGGTTATCTGTGTATATACACATATATGCCATCATGTACATACACTTACATATATAATGCATCATAAGTGTGTGATTATATATGTAGGCCTTTCAGAATGGTGCTGCTGTAGTGCATTTGGAGAGTGTCATAAACCATTATAACACTTATCAATGGTTTATCTGTGTGAGCAACAGCTTTTCAAAAAAACACACTTTTCAGTAATGACACGTCATGTGACACAGTTATTGTTAGTAAACCTTACCTTTATAAAACAATACCAGTGCAATTGGGCGTCTTATACCTATTAGATCTGCTGACTGCTAGTTTCAATTTACAGAGAGACTAGATTAAACCCCAAAAAATACAAACATAAGTGCTACACAATATGTTGAAAGTAATATCAATAAGCAGAATATGTAAAATACACATAATATGGTAGCCTGAAAAGGTGTGGAGATATACATAGTGAATACTTCCACACCTTTTCAAGGTATCATCCTGAAAAGGTGTGGAAGTAAAAGGAGAGTAGAAAACATGTGTCAGGAGACCCTCATGTGTATTCTGTTACAGAAACTAAAAGTGACAATGGGGGCATTTGGAAATCACAAATTAGACAATTCAGTAATCAATACATAATACATAATATCATTTTCTGAGCTTTAAATAAACAATGGAACTATGGGACATTAGATTACCAGCAATGTATTCTGTTCTATTTTCATCATGTGGATGTTTCTATCGCCACACTGAAGGCTTCCAGTAGTTTAGTCAGCACCATGCAATAGGAGAAGGTGGTAGTGCAAGGTAAGTAGGTGAGGTGTGAGGACAACACAAACACAACACAAAACAGTGTGTGTGGAGGTGGGTGTGTCTGGACTGTACAGGTGTAGGGTCATCCAGGAGTGAGACAGAGGTGATACAAAGAGGAAAAGGAAAGTGTAACAAACAAGACTATCAAACTTAAAGAGAAAATAGAAAAAGAGGAACTGAACTGGTCTCCTTAAGTGATCTAACACTACACTAGTAATTCTAAAGTGCATCTTAATATAACCAGCATATGTAGATGGTAGGACAAAAGCACCCTTAACCCTTTCCAGTGACCTTGGTAACAGATAAACAAAGCTGTCCAACTAAGACAAAGCTCTTTGGACTCCTCCTTGTATATATAACCCAATGACTATGCATGTTTCCATCCCAAAATACAGGGTTGGGGTTAAAAAAAAACAAATTGTTGAATCTGAGCTTAAATGGTTTTCAGTCATTGGAGTATATGGATTAGCTGTGATTGGCCAGAGGTGTTCTTCCATCTTCATTTCTCTGCTCACTGGTGTTGAGCTAAAGTAACTAATAAGGATTAGTGAAAGATTACAGTTCATCTGGGGCTGGATTAACACAGTCAAGGGGACTCTGAGTTACTTTTGATCCAGCTGTTGACAGACGATACTAATAAACTGTAAACCTGTCTGCACACTGCAAAATAGGAATATCTAAATGAGTTAAAACATTTTTTTATTTCTGACTAGTTTAGATTTATTTAATTAGGCCTAGATTTGACTTGTTTCAATGTAATACTGACTAGTTTTAACCAATATTTTTTCTTTATTCAAGCTAAATTATCTGTCACAAAATACCTTCACATCATTGGCGGACATTTTGTGCCACTGAAGAATAAACAACTCAAATGAAGAGAAATAATCTCAATTCAATATATCTAATCTACATTTTTGTTTTGTTATACATTAGTGATTTTTGTAATTCCTCTAAAACATCACAAAATGTCTCTTTGAAGACTACAAATCAAGATTCATATTCTGAATTCAAGTCACTTTAACTAATCTAGATATTCATTCTTTGCAGTGTGCATCTCACCAAAGGTATAATATCTCTCTGTTCTGATATTAGTATTAACTATAACTCTGGACTATAAATAATGGAAATCATAAATTATGAAAAATTAGTGATAGAAGATGGATAACACATAAAATTCCCGTAAACAAAAATGCATGACAGAAAACTTTAATGGATGCCTTCTTTGAACACGGGTTTGAATCTTACATGACCAATTGAGGACTAGCAGGCACAGGAAAGCATCCCTTGAAGCTTTAATAATAATAATAATAATAATAATAATAATAATAATAATAATGAAAAGGGGGCGTGTACCTGGGGCAGTGGGTGTGTCTCCCTGTGGGGTTGTCACGGGCGACCTGCTATAGCCAAAGGAAGTGAAAAGTGGAAGCAGTGGCTGATGGGAATGTGGTGGTGGAGGAGGCGGTGGAGGCAGGATATGGATCTGATGGAACGTGGTGTCGTTGCCGTTGACTACCGCGTTGGCAGGGGCAACCGTTGCCGGGGGAACCAGCGATATCTTTTGAAACTGTTGAGTGCAAATGACTGTGCTGGCCAAACCTAGATACACCCACCGTGACGACACACACCAACACACACACACACACACACCAGCCAACGGTGACAAACAGAACACAGAGTTACACACAAGAAAAAAAGGAGGGAAAGAAATTAAAACAAAGGCTGAACTTACAGACTAAAAACGTGAAGATGATGAGAAGTGACGTGAGGCGAGAGACAGGAGCAAATTAAGCTGGTCCCATGTGAAATCAAATCAGGAGATAGTTCAGGAGAGATTATGATGAAGAGTGGCCACTCAAGTCATTTTGTTTTTTGCTGATGGTGGTTAATCTTTTTAAATAATAACTGTGTATTTAAAAACGTTTGTGCTTCTGGAGATTATAGG
The DNA here is from genome assembly GCA_036025475.1 of Philypnodon macrostomus. NCBI lineage: Eukaryota > Metazoa > Chordata > Actinopteri > Gobiiformes > Eleotridae > Philypnodon > Philypnodon macrostomus. The sequence continues at coordinate 7,899 of JAVQKC010026210.1, read as the reverse complement.
GTCACCTTAGTTTTTACATTTATTTATTAAACCAGAAAAGGGTAGTCCTGGCTTCATTGTACATGTCTTTTTAGTTGTGGGGGAAACAGGAGTGCTATGTACACACGGGAAGAACATACAAACTCCACACAAAGAGGCCTATATGAGTACGGAATCCGGAACCTTTTTGAGGCAAGGGTGCTAACCACAATGCTATCCGACAGGTTCATGTCCGAGTGGGAGAAGTAGGGGGGAGTTGAGTTCATGTTTTTTCTTTGCATTAGTGCAGTAAGTAAATCTGCATCTAAAAAATCTGCTGCTCTGTCTCAGCTGCTGTGAGTACATGTCTTCTGTGTCACTAGAATGTGATTAGTCCCTTTTGGCTCCAAATAAAAAGAGTTTCAGACGTGACAGAGCCCCTCTGTATCACTGCAGACCTACTGCTCAAGCAAGAGCCACTATGATCTATTGTTTAACTAGAAAGAAAGTAGTATGGTATGAATATATGATAGATCACATAAAGACATTACAGCATGAGAAATTAATTCTGGTTATGCAAAAAGAAAAAGAGATAAATCGATGAAAACACACATGATACTACAAGAAACACATGGACTACCAAAACAACATTGCACTAGAAGACAATAATAACATCTACGTTTGTTATGGCTGTGTGATGGTCATCTGTAGTGAAGGAATGGCACCCGGTGTGCTTTATATCTTACCAGTGACTTATTTGCTCAAAAATCCACAAAGAATGTGAGGTTAGGTGACATTAGCAATAGATGTTGAGTGTGTCATGGTGGTTATCTTTTAGAATATTTGAGTATATTGATTATAGGTTAGTAATTTCAACTTTCTGTGTTGTAGGTCACTTACCTTTGTTATACAGTATGTACTCTAGAGATGTTTCCTAACTTACAAAAGTCAGCACTTAACTCGAAGGTATAAAGATGCTAGGCAGTAAAGTATGTACTGCCTTTTTATTAAGGCACCCAGCCACACACTGGAGAAGTGCACGCACCTGTGCGCTTGCTGATGACCTCGACCATGGTGGAAGGGAAGTAGCCCACGCGATCATTTCCTGTTCGGTTGTCATGGATACAGCCCTTCCAGCGGCCGTCGGGGTGCTGCTCTAAAACCTGAACACAATATGAATTATATTTCTGGTCAATTGTCAATTGTTGTCAATCTGGTCAATTGTTACAAAAAATGGAGTCTTTTATAAACTTTTAAGACAACATTCTCAAAAGGCTTATTTTAATTAATAACAATATATGTCTTAAGTCCAAGTGCAGAGGTGGAATGTAACTAGATACTAGTATATAGTAATACCAACTGCCTGAGTGTATAGCCAGGCCTCAAAAGTATACATGAACAGTGAGTTGTGCAATGTGTCAATATGCCCTGTTCATTAAGTAAAGAAAAGTCAAAACAAAATCCAGTTCATAATGGTGTTTTACAAAATCAAGGCTGTAGCAGGCAACCTGCAACATCCTTTGCCAGTATAATCTTTATTCTGGGTATGTAAAAGCCTTTACACTTATATTGTATATGTGCAGCCCTGTGCTGACTGTACTGATATTACCGTGATGACATCTCCTGCTTTGATGTTGAGACTTGTCAGGTCATAGTTGTTACAGTAATCCTTCAAAGCCCGGACCTGGAGAGCTGCCGAAGCATCTGATAAACAAAAAATATCCTCAACAGTGTATACATGCTACATAATTACTAATAATACAAAACAAGACTCACATACACTAAATCCAATATATATTCTAAAAATGTTAGATAGTTACATGGTTCATTTAGCAATTTGCTAGCAATAGTTTTTAAATAAGGGTTACAAAAACCGGTGTCAATTTAGATTTTTGTAGACAAAACTATCTTTTTACAATGCAAAAGCTAACCAGCTGTTGGCTAGTAAACTAATAAATTAGCTTGATAGCTAAAATAATTAGTGTAGATGCATCACATTCTTTATTAATTGTTTGCCATAAAACAATAATTACACTAATACCTCCAATGTTTTACTCTGTTTCAAAAGTTCATTTGTTTGACTAATGATTTTTTTTATATATGTTTGTGCTTACCTCTGAGCAGCTGCTTGATCTCTCTGCTAGCTTGTGTGGCAGTGAACTGGTAAACAATGTCGAGCGCTGTCTGACTGTATGTGTTTCTGACTGCAGCATTGATTCCAAACTGCACAGAGATAGTATCATCGGTATGTTAAATATATAACTCCTCAACTTGTAGCATGGGAATAACCATTACATCTGATTTTAAAAAGCTAATTCTGATACTAAAATTATGACTGCATTACTGAGATATGATAATTTACCATCACAAGATATCTCCTGACTGCTCTGTGTTAATTACATTTTGAGAGAAGGCTGCCACAAACTATAGTGCACTATCACATTTCAAAACAGTTAAATCAAATGTAGGCCAAAAAACCAAAGCTGAATTCAGTCCTTAAAGCGCTCCCAGGCACAGACTCATAACCTTCTCAGCTGGTTACTTTCTCATGCTGCATTTATTAAACCATATTACTGTGCATGTTTCATAATCCCTAGGGCATTTCAATGTCACCATCACATATTTGTATTGTGTATCATATCCCTCTTATGAATTAATGGTACTAGATCCTCTCATAAAGTAAATGTAAAGTGACTGGTGTGAAATAAATGTGACTTCCACTTACCTCCAGCAGGAGTCTCACTGCCTCAGTCTTCCCACACAGAGCTGCTTCGTGGAGGGCTGTGCCTGCTTTGGTCTGTCTGTTTATGTCAATACCGGCCTGGATAAGGAGCCTGCCAAAAAGTTTAAAAAAGTGTTAGATACATAAAAAATACTAGAACCAGAAACAGCAATAGTAATAGTTGAGTATTTTAACATTATGACTACTGAGAGGTAAAGGTAATAACATAGAGTTAACTTATGGCAATATACAGTGAAATACAGTTGATTTATTAACTGCAGGAAAAAATAGGATTTGTGTGTCTGATCAAATGTGGATGCCTAGGCCAGTGGGTCAGAGCATCTCCAAAACTGCAGCTCTTGTGGGTTATCTGCGGTGATCAAGTGTCCAATGCAGAAACATGGTGATGCTGCACTATAAACTATTAATATCAAGGTTTTATTATTAAAATATTTTAAGTTTGCACCTCATCTGAAACAAAACTACAGGTAACGATCTCAGTTGTTTGTGTTTTGAGATCCATGGGAGAGACTAAATGAATCATTATGACAGATTACCTATTTTACATCAAGGCTCAGGGTCAGATAAAGCCTGTTTAACACTTTATCTTTATTTGACAAAACTTACGAGTACACCTTTAGAGACAATACAATGATTTTATAAGCATGTCTCAGGTCATTTTGATTCAGTTGTGTACTGTTGCTGTCATCAACTACATAAACAAAGCACATAGCACATATATAACTATATAGCCCAAAAGTTACTATAAAAGCACACATTTTTATGGCACATAAAATCGGGGTGTTTAGTTTACTTGACCAATGAAGTTGACTGATCACATGGTCAATTTTGTTGTACTGATATGGAATGACAATTAAGCTTCAAGTTCTTATCTTCTTATCTTATACTGTACATGCATTGAGGCGTGTTTCATTTGCATAAACTGTACATATGTCCTACTTGGACCCTTTGGGGACCCATATATTAATAGTTTCCAGCTGTATGTCTCCATAATTGAGGCATTAACTTCCAGTGTATAGCAAGCAACACAATGCCTGCATTTTCCGACCAATTATGACATCATACTTTCCCCCGTTGTACAAACGTGTGTTTTGGGCAGGATATCAAATTTAGTAAGCTTTAAAACGACTCTTCTGGTTACACAAAATATAGCTGATCTGAATGAAGTTAATTCTCTCTAATCAAAAGGTGTGGCCAAATAAATGATCCTTAATCACCAGCTCGAGACCCATTTCAGTTTGCTAAGAATGGGTCTGGGGGGATAGATTAAAGCTGCAGTAACTGATATTTAAATTTTTTTGGCAATTGAGCAAAAATATATTACTCAGTCAATGGTAGCAGAAAAGAATTTGGCATTGAGACCCTCCGTGGGCTGCATTATAAGGGCTGTTTGCTTTAGAGCTTTAGGGTAATCACACATTTCCACATGACAGGAGCTTTCTGATTGGTAAAATATATCCCAATATATCAGGAATAATGTGAGGGAGCTGATGTTTTTTTTTTTTTTAATATTCACAGCTTATTCACACCTATATGTATTTTTTTAGTTCAAATAAATAAAATCCAACTTCAGACTGTTGTTTGTGTGAGACTGTGATAGAGGGTTGGGAAGAAGAGGAAGAGTGCAGGTATTGCAGTTCTTACCTTATAATGTCTATATGTCCGTTCTTTGCAGCCAGATGAAGTGGGGATGTCCCATTGGGGTCGGTGGTGTCTCCCTTCTTAGGCTCCAGTAATGCGGCACACATGTTACTGGAAAGCAGCAATTGGACCACCTACATCCATAAAACATGTAGAATTTGACCAACTTATCGATGAAAATTGTTGAGATTTTCATATGTCAGAAATGATTAGTTTCTTACCCCCACTCTGCCAAACTCACAGGCTAGGTCCAGAGGAGTCTTCCCTGCATTGTCCACTATACAGGGGTTAGACTGGTGCTGGAGTAGCATCTCGGACTGGACAAACACAAACACAATGTTATGAGAGGAGTATGTGAAATGACCAGAGATTAAAGTCAAATAAAACACAGAAAAATCTAGTACTTGTTGCTACTAATAGTACTCATTATTTATTTTCTCTATGGATGCACCAATCAGTCGATATCAACATGACATTGACAGGATATTGGCAAATGATGAGTAGGTAACAGCTACATCAGATCAGACTTTGTGGGATACCACTTTGACCAATAGTAGACGAGGTTTAACTTTAGCCCCTCCCCAGGCCTCGACACACTACAGACGACCTACTTTATATCATAGAACAGGATCTGATGAAGCCATTCTGTTCATATGTAAAAATAAGTACATAATGGTCAGGATTTCCTGTCACTGCTTTCCATTACTTTATAAAACAAATAAGGAAAAATGTTTACACAATATCAGTATTGGAAACGGTTGCTTTGTCTGCTTATTCTTGATAGAGGATGGGGATGTTTGGACCCTATCCCCGCAACTACGGGCCTTAGGCAGGGTATACCTCAGGACAATGGCCAATTAGCTACAATAGCTACTAGCAGGGCTGACACAGAGACACAGAAGTGTACTAACACTTGCATGTCTTTAAATTGGTGGGAAGCAGCCATAAGGAAAGATAGACAGATATACTCCGAAAGATGACACAAGGAGTAGGTGGTGAGTCGCAGGTGTCCACATTTTCAAAAAGGCTAACAGCTTGTAGCATTTGCATCATTTGTCTGTACACACAGCCTGTAGAGTTTACTTAGCTGTTAGCTGTGTACATAATGTAATGTTTAATCAATGGCTCTCTAAGTATTCCATCAGCCTGCTGCCTCTGTTTGAATGCATCTGTACACATTACCCTGGTGTGAAAGAAAATTAACTTTGGAAAAACAAAATGCATTTTCTAGTCAACCCAAGATCTAAATTGAAATCCGCTCAAAACATTAGTGGCCACATTGACAAGTTAATGGTCCAAAATGCAATCCACAAAAACTTCTTTGAGGAATTATATTATTAATTATGTTCTCATTGTCCAATTAGCAGTTCCAGCTAAGATTGCCTCCAATTCAAGCCTATCTTAAATGGGATAGGCTCGGAATTTCTTAGCGCAATACAATAAGAAACCACCTCCAAACTATTGATGTTGTCAATTCCTTTAAAGCTAGGCTCAAACGATTGATTTTTCAGATTAAAAAGAGCATTGTTGTTGTAATTAAAAAAAATAAAAAATAAATAAAATTAAATAAAAAATATAAAATAAAATGTTCTGTTTCTCAATATTGCAACCTGTAAAAACCTTAAATACTGTTCATTTTGCACTGTTTTCTCGACATGTGGGTAACACTGTAAAAAAAGAAAGAATATATCATATGTAAAAAAGACAATAGATCCTTTTTTTTGTATTTGTAAACATTCTAAAAAGTGTAGCTGGAAATGAAACAGGCCATATTGCATTATCTATGGAGAAATCAGCAAACAAGTTGCCTACTTACAGAATTATAGATGACCACAATTGTTTGCCAGTATAAGCTAAACGCTACACCAAATAAAACAGCTAACTGTGGTACATATTTGCTTTTGTTTTCCAATCAGGCTCTGACATCACTTGTGTGTAGCTGATGTGTTGTCAGTTGCCAAAACAAGCTGGTTTGTTCATTCTTTGCGGTACTTGGTGGCTAATGCTAGCTTTGCCATAGGAATTGCATTATAGGGTACACTTTTTAGAATGTTTACAGATGCAAAAAGGACGTATATTGTATGGCTGCTGTACAGAACTCATTAAACTACTAAACAACTAACTCTGCATAAATAAAAAAATACAATTCAAAATACTGGTGTCATAAACAATATTAATATGCAAAATTGACTCAGGTTATTGTAAAACTGAGCCTGACTGTGTGAGTCAAGCCTCTCCTGACGTATGTGTGACTCACCACATCATAGTGTCCGTGCTGAGCGGCCAAGTGCAGGGGGATCTGCCCTTCATCGGATTGGCCATTGACAGATGATCCAGACTTCAGCAGCATCTTCATGGGCTCGGCCTTACCCTGCCAGGCTGCGTAGTGCAGAGGACGCATGCCTGTGGACACAAAGTGCACCTCTGTTCTACAAATTACAGCATATAAATATTAGGGACAGGGGTGTGCAATTGTATTGTGATATGAAGTTATGATGATCTGCTAATCTGGGAAGATCATTGAACTGTGATACAGTGCATTTAGTTCTCTGCTTTTCACTGTCATTTTTAATGTAATGATGCCAGTGTTCATATTAATAAATAATAATATAATAATAGTAATAAAAGATAAACATTGGATTGGATGCACATTAAATTTGTATTTAAAATAATTTGTTGAATATACTAATAGTGAAAGTCTTCTAAAATTGTGATAAAATGGAAATTGTTGGGGATATTTGACATTCAGGAAAAATTTTAAATGTTCATGTCACAGATACTCATGTTATTGTAAAACTGAGTATCTGTGACATGAATCACCTGATCAGGTGATCACCTGATCAGGTGATCAGGTGATTTTGTATTGCACTTTAGGAGCAGTCTGTAATTTTATCGAAAGTTAAATATCCCTACTCTTTCCCTGACTAGTATAGCAAACATTACTAACATTAACACTACTAGGCAGACATCAAACCTGCATATTTCATTACATAAACATCCTGTGATATTTTTTTAATTTGTGGATTATTGACCTGTACAAAAAAATATTTTTTTAAATCTAAACTGTCTTTTCTCCATCATTTCTTTTGATCAAACAAGTTGCATGATTATCACAAAGTAGAACTCATGTAGTTTCTTTAAACCTATAGAAGTAGTAAACCAATCAGCCTCATTGTTTTAAAATGAGTATTAAAAGGGTAAATGCACTATCCACTGAAAAACCTATATATATCTCACAATGGCTATGAATTCACAAAAATCTACTATTTTTGGCTTGACTCTTTGTGGCTGGAGTTACATTTTTGAATTAAAGTAATAATAACTAAGTAATTATATCGGCGAAAACAGCGTGTTGCCGATATTATGGAATCACGTCGGCTGTGAACGCGATAACTCAAAAACTAATTGCCGGATCATTTTCAACATTTGCACACAGGTGCATACCATAAAGACGCCGAACTGTATCGATTTGGGTACTTCTTCAATGAATATTAATTAAGTAATTAATTAAAAACGGGCCAAAACTGTGAACGCAATAACTCAAAAAGTCTTTGCTG